>LAPY01000021.1:23480-37627 GCA_000970635.1 Eragrostis tef
GTCCCTCCCCCCCCCCAAACCCCCCGCCTCGCCAACCGCCGCGGAAATTTCCTAGACGCGCGCACACGGCGTTCGACGGAATGCGTGCGCGAGACGCCGCCGCGCGCCAGCCCCAACCCCCAACCCCATGTGGGCTTCCTCCTCCTTCCGCCTGCCCCGCGCGTGGACGGGTTGACGTCGCCGCGACAGCGACGCGGGCGGGCGGTGGGAGTGGGAGTGGGAGTGCGAGAGAGATGTCACCTCGCCTCGATTTTTTTTTCCTCACCTCCGGTTCCCGTCCATGTCACGCTTTTGTACCCTTCTTTCTCCCATCGTTTTTCTCCCCGTTTCCTCTCCCTTCTATTCTGTCGCCTCCTCGGCCGGCCTTTCTGGCGCACAGGAAGACCAAGATTCCAGAGCGGGCAGGAGCGGATCTTTGCTGAATTCGTAGGCTCTGAATTGGTGAGTGAGTTCTTCCTGGTCTGCTTCTGTTGGTACAATTGCGACAATTTTGGTATGTTTCTACTGTAATAATTCACTGGCCCCAGCAGAAGCTTACCTTTGGTTGTTGATGTCGTTTTGTGGTGAATTGCTCTGCGTAGTTGTAGGCTGTGTGTACTTTGATGCTGTGTGGGGACTCGCATAATGGTCAATGGCCCCCTTTTTCTGTCCAGGTTCAGGATTTCTGGATTTGAGGGACATGAAGTGGGGTTGCGCCAGTGAGCTCTGTACTCCGTCTCTACTGTTTCTCATATGAGCGTTCTGTCCCTATTTGCGCTGAATTCAAGGTTTATACCTTGCTGTTTGCCCTTTTTGGTTTTGCACCGCTTTTAGCCCTCTGTTTTTGGGGGAAAAAAGGTTCCCCTTTCTGTCATACTTTGTACTACAGTATCATGATGAGTTGTTCGTTGGTAAACCCGTGATAGTTCGGTTACTTATCGGTTGATGCCTTCATCATGAGTCATGACACTTATAGCTTGTCGGTTACTTGTCGCCTGCAATTGCTGCACATCTTTGTAATTCGTTTTAAGAAGAGTCACATTTGCATTTTGTTGCATTCAAGGTTCTCAGAGGGTTTACATGTATAACGACTGCATCTGCATTTTGTTGCATTCAAGGTTCTCAGAGGGTTTATATGTATAGTAAATGTAAGAGACATGCTATACTTTTTTTTCTGTTGAATTTCAAGAAATAGCTTTTCAGGGGAAAATAAATTACAGACATAGCTGTGTAGTGGTGTTTAGTTGCTAGTCTATTCATTGTAGTTTATACAACATTACAGATGATGTTTTCAACTCCAGCTGTGTTTTCCTGAGTTCAAGGACGCGATAACATATTTGGTCTTCCCCAAGGTAAGGAGTCCGATACTATCTTAATTAAGTTTCAGTGCAATTAGGACTCTTTTATCTTATAAATTGTGTCTTTTGAAAGCTTGGGTACAGGATTATAGATGTTAACCTTTTGTTGCCTGTTTGGTGTCCCACCAGCTTTTAACGTCTTGATCCGACCCTTGTAAAATAATGTTGAGTGCAATGCGGAGCAATGACTGACTCGTATGGTTGACAAACCATTATCCCATTGTTGATAGTATTTACTTTCATAGCCAAGTACACCCTCTAGTTTGTTGAGCAGTGATCACATTTAGGTGTGATGAGTGCTGGAAATATGATAGACTTTCTGGCAGTATCTATCAGTTGTTTTGTATAACATCAGTGCTAAATATTGGAATGTACACTAGACATGTAGTAAGATAGAATTATTATGTCTGTTGTTTTCTTTTTTCTGTGTCTACGTCTGTGTTACCTCCTCCGGGGAGTGGGCTTACTATTGGGATACACGGTTTGGTTGCTGGTTGGTGTCTGGAAGGGGATAGGGGGCAAATGTTTACTGCTACTAAAGAAACTCCAGAATTTGATATGCCACATCCTAAGGATAGGAAATAGATGTGATATTCAGGGTATGGAGGTTTAGAACCATAACTTCTCCTTTTACGATTGCTTGATATTGCAAATCAGGCTCATCTGGACAAGTTTCTCTAAATACGATTGTCAATGAATGTCTTTTGCAGCTTGGGAAGAACGATCTTCACCATCCAATTATAAAAATGGGTTGGTTGAGCAAAATTTTTAAAGGATCAGTAAATAGGGTTTCAAGAGGTCACTACAACGGGAACTCCCATGATGGCTATTCACCTCAGCACACTAAATCATATGTACTTCAGTTGCACCTTACCTCTTATCATGTTCTTTATCTTTTCTGATGCAAATTAGCAAGTTTAAGTGAAACCTAATGTTTTTTTTTAAAAAAACTAACAATGGAATCACAGTCCATCAAAAGGTTTTCCACAGCACTATGCAGTACCAATTGCTCAATATTAATGCCCTTCGTATTCAACTATTCTTTCTGTTTGAAATGAATCTTTTCTACTTTTGATAAATCATATGGACTGAAGGCAACAGTTGGTATGCAAACCTCCATAATATCAATTGTGAACAACTTAAAATATTTGTGCTTGACTAGTTAGTATCGACAACATTGTTATATGATTCAGGACTGACTATCTACTCATTATCTGGTAATTTACGATAGGAAAGAATTAGTGTTGGATGTTGCTTTTATATTTAGTTATTGTTTCAGTTGACGTGAATTCGAAGTTACTTTAGGGTACACATGGCAGTGACGATGAAGACATGGATCATGCTATTGCACTATCCTTATCAGAGGAAGATCAAAGGAAGAAGGGAAAGGCTATTGGTTTGTATTACTCTGCCACATCTGTGCATGTTTTGGATGTTTCTAGTTAAGAGATGAATGAAGTGCATAGCATAGCAAGTTCCTGAACTTGGATGTCTTTACTTGTGAACAGCTTTTAGAACCTCCTAATCTGTGCATCGAGTGCCTTCAAGGAATTTGGCTGCATTATACTTCAGATTTGGCAGCAATAAATAAACCAGCATCCAACCAGTTCTACAGTGTGGATAAATTCTTATCAAAGTCGCATGTTTATTGAGAAAACTATCATTTGAACTCACCAAACTGCAAATGTCTAGAAAAAACTAGATATCCGACATAAAGTAAACCCATGCAACATGGTCACGCAACAACAACAACAACAAGAAGAAGAATAATAATGAAAGGAGTTGGTACGTGGTGCACATGTCATCTACTTTAGTTTATTATATAGTTGCACTAATTAGCAGGAGATTTGGGTTGTTAGCTTTTTAGCACTCGTGGAGGATTGGTTAGGGGCGTTATCTTGTAGTTGCTTAGAGATAGAGTTTGAAAGAGTCAATTATCAAGGGCTTCAACTATTTTAGCAGCAGTCGTGAATCTTCACCAGGGCTTAAAAAGAATAAACCGAAAGTTAATCTCTTTCTCCCTCACGCTGTTTGTATTCTTTCTCTAAGTAATCTCTTTCTCCCTAAAGGGCGCATTCTTTGAGTTTGAGCGCTATTTTCTACAAGCCGTCACCATCCAGCTCATCTCTCATGGATTTTCACCATATCAGGTTGTAACATGGGGAATTACAGAATTTTTTTCTAATGAGTCATATCAAAACACTTCATTTTTCCCAAGAAAAATGTGTCAATATTTGTATCTACTGTGCCTAGTTTTGAGTTTAGACGATTTGTTAATCGTATCAACAAGCATGTCTGTTGCCTGCATGGGTTAGTAAGTATATACAAATTGGAAAATATGGCAAGCGAGGTGTTGTTACATGAGTCTTTTATTGATACAGTTATAATTATACTGAATCAAAATTATTTCCCCATTGATTTCACATGATCATTGCGAAGTTATATTAGCAACCTGAAAATTGAAATGTTTCATATCATCTCTAGTTAGCAATTAAATAGGGAGTGGGACTGACTTAACCACATATACAATTTCAGGAACTAAATATGAAATACTCACGACTAAAAATATCACAGTTCATTTTCGACTGGTTTTTCTGTAATAATGTTTCTATTCTTATTAAGATAGTGGTTCTAGATTGTATAAAAACATGCACAAATAAGTAAAGCTGGTCAGAACCATGAATATTAATTCCTTTTCATTTTTGTTGTTGTTTTATGATATAGCAGATATAGATGACCGGTTGGATGAAGATGAACAGCTTGCACGGGCTCTACAAGAAAGTATGGATGATGGACTTGCTCTTTACAGAAATATTCCAATAAAGATGTTCAGTCAAATTGATTCTTTATTGATTTCATACGTGATAAAAGAATTAACGGCCTGAATTGCTCTCTCATCTCTAATTACCAGCCATATAGTGCTTGTATTGACCACATATACAATTCAAGGGTCTACAATGCATTCACAAGGGAAGGGACAAATAACGACAAAATTTTGGGCAGGGCTTTCCTCTAATTTCTTTAGTAACTAAGAAAAGAAAAGCATACAAATTTTTTTGATTAAAAGAATGTCCATATGCAAATAAGTACAATTGATTGGAACCATAAATTTTAATGCTTTCTTATTATATATTTTAATTATGAACCAGATACTGGGCATCAGTTAGACGAAGATGAACAACTTGCACGGGCTCTGCAAGAAAGTATGAATGATGGACCTCCTCCTCGTCGGAATATTCCGATCGACGATGGACCACCTCGGGATGTTCCAAACAAAGATATTCAATCAGAAAGTGCTTCAACAAGTATCTTGCCCCCATATATCTTCCCCTCCAGTGGATTAAGGTATCTCTCGTAATGGTACATTATGAAACTTCACCAGTTGCTTGTGCCAGTCTTCCATAATACATATTCCTACATTCCAATTAGCCCAAAAATGTTTTTATGTCTCTTCAAAAAATATAAACATGTTTGATGTTATATCTTTTAAATACTCAAGCATAATCACGTGCTGCATGCCACATCAATGGGTTGAATGGAGCTTAATTATGGTACTTACTTAATTATGGCTGCGATTCTTTGTATTAGTAGGGTATAGGAGAAGAGAATAGTCCATTACGTCAATCCCTCACAGCCTGGACCATAGCTGAGAGAGCTTTTGTTACACCGTACATGCGCGCCTGTTACAGTATCACACTACGCAACACGGGACATCTCTAGACCCCGTTTTGGGAATCACCAAGACCTAAAGCTCGGAGGTTTTCAGCCCGCGTTAAGCACCAAAGATGGTGTTCATCCTTGAAGGATCTCATGACCTCATTGACTCCCCGGCTGACCCCATCAAAGAGGCAAGCGTTGCGATGTTTCAAAGTAATCCATGCTCCCAGGATGATCAAGGAGTTTGTGCCCTTCCTGCGATCCTTGCTTGTACGGTGGCGACGGCTCATCTGCTGTCGGGCCTAGCTGCAACATGGCAATGAGTGCTAGTAAACGTAATTGGGAGATAAAGTATCCTGAGACAATGGACATCAAAATATAAGCTTTGAAAGTATATGCATACAACAGTTCAGAATTACCATGAATGAATATAAGCTTTGCATCTTGAATTAGCAGCATAGTTTTTAAGGCAGTGTGGCTTTCTGGGGCAACCAAGGGGAGCCTTACTGCCTAGGTGATGCTAACGCCTAGGCGACACTACAGCCTAAGGCATTCCAGCGGCGACTAGGGGCGCCTGGATGCCTAGGCACGCCTTGAAAATGTAGATTAACCCACTTAGTGTTTACCTAGCCTTAATCCAGTGTTGGAATTGGAAAAAAAAACTTGACTTGGGGGGTAGACGCTTACACTAGCATTAATGTGTAGAAGTTGAGAACCAAACTCTGGTGGACTTCGTGACATCCATCTCCACTAGCCAATTGATCTTAGCGAGATTCTCTCTAGTGGCAGAATCATATTGTCTGACTCCCATTTGATCTGCTTGAACCTTTACAGTTTTGTAAATTTTACATGTATGGTTGTGCCATCTCCATCTGTAGGGTTTGTGCTGGATGCAAAACTCCAATAGGCCAAGGTCGATTTCTCAGTTGTATGGATTCTGTTTGGCACCCTCAGTGCTTCAGGTGTTATGCGTGTGATCAACCAATATCAGAGTACGAGGTACAAGTCCCCAAAGCATCTCTGTCCTAACTTTGTTCAACTTGACAAATAACTAATGCTGTCCTTTCTTTTTGGAAGTTTGCTGTGCATGACGATCATGCATACCACAGATCCTGCTACAGGGAGCTTTTCCATCCTAAATGTGATGTCTGCAAGAACTTTGTAAGCATGCTTCACTTCAGTTTGATGGAAAGTTTCAGTAGAAAATTCATAATTTATCCATTGAATTGTTCTAATATCTGATATCATTTGGTAATCAGATTCCGACAAATAAAAATGGCCTCATTGAATACCGGGCCCATCCTTTCTGGATGCAGAAGTATTGTCCATCCCATGAAAATGATGGTACACCTAGATGCTGCAGTTGTGAACGAATGGAGGTTGGTGATAGTTTTTGTTTTTAAGAAACCAAATGCCATATTCACTTAAATTAGTACTTCAATTGCTTTTATTTCTGCGCTTGTTTCAGAAATTTATCTGAAATTTTTTTCCTCATTTTCTTAAATTTGTATGTTATTTGTTCAATTATATTATCTTATGCCGTCAAAGTGCGCACTTACACGACTGTCAATTTTGGTGATTCCAATGATATTTTCTTCTTTTCTTGTTTTATTGTTAATCCCAGCCAAAGGACAGTCAATACATAACATTAGATGATGGCCGGAGGCTCTGCTTGGAGTGTCTGCATACTGCAGTTATGGACACCGAAGAATGCCAACCACTATACATTGATATTCAGGAATTCTACGAGGGTTTGAACATGAAAGTAGAGCAGCAAATTCCCTTACTTTTGGTTGAGCGACAAGCTTTAAATGAAGCCATGGAAGCAGAGAAAATTGTAAGTGACATGACCGTTATAATGTACTATACTTCGCATAGTATATATTTAATATTGTTCATTTACCTTTGTTGGTTAGGGACACCACCTTCCTGAAACCAGGGGTCTATGCCTGTCTGAAGAGCAGATTGTCAGAACTGTAAGATGATAAAATCAAGATTAGTTCCTTGTTTCGTTGATTCAGCTACTGAATTTGTAACTTCACCGGTGTTTAAGTATAAAAGGCATAACAATATTATATGATACAGATATTAAGAAGACCAATAATTGGACCAGGAAACAAGATCATAGAAATGATTACAGGGCCATACAGACTCGTTCGAAGATGTGAAGTGACTGCAATTCTTATACTATATGGGTTGCCAAGGTGTGTTTTATTATTTTCATTAGTTTTTGCTTGATGGCTGTTGATTTTACAACCAATCTAACATCCAATTACCACCTTCTTTGTTTGAGTTTGCATGAATTTTCACTTTCATTGATGTTATTGTACGCAGACTGCTAACTGGCTCTATTTTGGCTCATGAGATGATGCATGCTTACCTTCGCCTTAAAGGTACTTTGGTTGTGGTTGTTTATTTCATTTGCAGCGTGATCCTGATACTTTATGTTTGCAGAACATCAATCACCAATCTTAACATTTTTTTATAGGATACCGAACCTTGAGTCCAGAGGTTGAAGAAGGCATCTGTCAGGTTCTAGCTCATCTGTGGCTTGAGTCAGAAATCACATCAGGTTCTGGTAGCAGCATCGCAACCAGCTCAGCTTCGTCATCATCATCTTCAGCGCCCCCCTCATCAAAAAAGGGTGCAAAGACTGACTTTGAAAAGAAACTTGGAGAGTTCTTCAAGCACCAGATTGAGACAGATCCTTCTGTGGCTTACGGAGATGGTTTTCGAGCAGGCATTCGAGCAGTTGAGCGGTATGGCTTGAGAAGTACCCTTGATCATATCAAGCTTACAGGTTCTTTTCCATAATGAAGCTGGTTTCCCCCCTCAATCTGTGAGGATAGCACACATTCTGAGGATTTTTGGTTCAAGTTATATTCCAAAGGGTATATATATATTCTCTACAGTCACAAGTATAGAAGATAAGAGAAAGAAGTGTTTAGTGACACCGTCAATTCCCAAATTTTCTGTTTTTCTTTACAATTATATTTGAACAGTTTACACATGAAGTTAAGTGGTCTTAGCTGACAAGCCATGTAGAATGCAGACACTGAATGAAAATGAGAAATTTGAATATATAGAAGATAACAGAAATAAGTGTTTAGTGACACCGTCAATTCCCAAATATTCTGTTTTTCTTTACAATTATATTTGAACAATTCACACATGAAGTTAAGTGGTCTTTAGATGATAAGCCATGTAGAGTTCAGACACTGGATGCAAATAGGAAATTTGAATATACATAGTTCCCTGTTGTTGAGATGTATCCTTTTTGTTTGGATGTTGTTTGAAATACTTTGCTCTTTTGCTTATACCATTGGTAAAAAGGCTCTTGAGCCTAGCTAACTTATAAGCATCTGAAATGGCTGAACAAATCAGATCAAATCTTCTCTGACACCAGCACAAGGGCATTTGTCGATCACCTCCAGATTCTGTTGAAAAAGTTCCAGGGTTCTGAGGAAATTCCTGAGATAGCAGAGTCGTCAGCCAGGTTTCAGGGTTTCACTACGGAGCCGTATCGGCCAACCTAGGAGCCGCACCACCCCACAGGTTTTGCGACAGTTGCAGCAACCATGATTTCGGCGAAGCTCTCTGGCGGGAGGCCGACAAGAAACAGCCCACTTATAACCTGATATGGGATGTAGTACTAGTTGCTGCCGCACTTGTGTGCTCAAGGGCCAGCCACAAACGATTTGTTGACAGGAAACTGACGGACTCAACCCCACTGAAGCTAGAATAACCCACATTCTGGCTCTGCTCAAGTACCCCTAGATGTTTCTAGTACAAATTTGGCAGTTCTGCAGTAGAATAACAGGCCCGATTAGTTCAAATTTCGGTTAATGTAGCGTAACCAAAAGGCTTTTTCAGATATGACCGAAGGACCTGTTAAACCCTCCTCGAGTATGAAGTTACCTGATACCTAACGGGATATTTTTCTTATAATCAAGTAGCTTCATTTGCTTACATAATTACTCCATGTGATAGAGCTCTAGATTTCCTGGTGTCCCGTATCATGAGACTACATTTTCAGCGTTTGCTTCTCTAAGAGTTCAATGAATTTGGATAACCCGCAAACACGCTTGGCCGGATCACGGCCCAATGGCCGTAGTCAATCGCACAGGTCAGTAGCCGTCGTGCCATCGCGGCGTCTCAAGCTCACGTAATTGTGAGCCTTAAACCTGGTGCCTTAACGTTAGGATTATGTCTCAATCGATGAGTAGGTATAGCTCAAGATTGCAATTTGCAAATGTCCTGAATCAGGCCAAACTAAGTAGGTAGCATGCAAATCTTGAGCTAATATTGTTGACCTATAGGGTACAACTAGCAGTCTAGCAGTAATGTTAATTCGCTGAAATCTCTCTTCATTCATCAGGGATATCAAACCTTCCGTTCTAACCAACAGTATCCCAAGACAATGTTTGGGTTATCATAAGTGTACAAAAAACTTTATGATACTTTTATTCTATTAATAATTGGTTGAAAAAACGTTCTTCAAAATCGACCGATAAAGAACTGTTATGTTGGAGAACTGCACTTCAGCTCCTTTCTTTAATAGAACAATTATAATACGTAGGATGTTGCTCATGCACTTCGTGGGAACAAGCAACGTCATCTATTTGACCTATGTGATTGAAGCAGCTACCAACTCAGTTCATAACTTGGTCACGAAATCCATCCAAGAATTTGAAGCCAGTGGATGTGGCCTGATCATGTGACGAATTCGATCCATTATGAGATGAACAAAGATGGGAAACAAGGCAGATTACTACATCGAGGTAGAATGGTCAATGAACCTTGGAAAATAATATAAAATTGTTTGACCTTAGATCAGTTAGAGGGTGTTTGGTATGAATTCGAACTATGTCAAGGGCAGTTGGAAGGGTAGAAGCATGCAGATACGTACTTCAAGTATTGTTTTTCCCTCAAGTAGCAGAACGGAAAACTAATAAATTGTTGGATATACAAATATACAATGTAGTTGGTAAGACAAAAAACAATGAACTTATACTGTTGTGATCAATTAAAAGAATTTTGTCTGCAAGCCAAGATATCTAAGTTATCTGTTTTGTGCCTAGGAAATCGTGTCAGTCAACTTTCACTGCATTAAGAATATATTATTTTGTATTCAGGATTCTGAATAAATGAAGTTTACATGAAGATTTTGCAGAATGAAGCTAGCTATTTTGTTCTGCCTCTAGTGTCCTAGAGTCAAAATAAACATATTTCTCAGTGTCCAATTGTCAAAACAATACTAGACGTTCCAATAATAAAATTTCCATTTATATTGGAAAGTTACAATCACTATACGTTAATATACTTCAATTTTTTTAACAAAATAAGTTTTGTTTTTTTAAGTCAGATATTAATCATCAAGAACAAGTGACTATTATCAAGTCACGAACAAATAACCCGTTAATATAGGTTGCATGCGGTTAGAAAATGTGGGTATCCGCTCTAACTAAACTCTCAGTGTCCTGTAGACATCCTGAATAGTAAATGAGCACGAAGATATGTTCCTTTGTATACGATATGCAATCATATGTTTGTTTTGATCATCTCAAAATAGATATTTGTTTCAATAGGTATGGTTCGGTAGATATTTGGTTCGGTACGTTTGAACGAGATCGACAGATATTTGGTTCGGTAGAGCGCTTCGCTTATATGAAGATCAATCAAGAGAGACACACGATTTATACTGGTTCAGGCCTCCCGAAGGATAACAATCCTACGTCCAGTGTGTTCTTGTATTGCCGTGTAGGCGAGATATGTGGTGGTGTGTCTTCGGCCCTCGACCGACAGCCGCGCGACGTGACCTCTCTCTCGTGGGAAGGGGTGTTTACATTTATAGGTAAGTCTTACCCTCTTTAGAAGTCAACGTAAGAAAATATCTAAAGAAATAATATATCGACTTTTCTTCAATAGTCCTCGTAACCGACAAGGCGTCCTCCATTGGTAGAGCCATAATCCGGCGCGTTCAAAAATCACGAAGTCTTTGAAAATAGGGCTGCGACACTAAGTATTTGGACATTTCCTTTTCATGGCTCCTGAGGAGCAGTTGAGATGCCCTTTTCCAAAGAAACGTGAAGGGAGTCGATGGACTAGCTGAGACGCCAGAACCGTAAGAGTTTCACGATTGGGAAATGAGTACATATTCTTCTTTTCATAAGGACATACATCTTCGATTGGTATAAGATATGGTTCATTTAATTACTTAATCTATATGTACCGATGTCATCTGGTTAGGTGATTGATGAATAGCTAGATGGCAATACTGAAAATGAGTTGCACAGTCTATTATGAACATACAATTATGGTTCATTTAATTACCTAGTCTACATGTAGTGATATATGTCACCTGGTTAGGTGGTTGATGGAAAGCTAGATCGCAATACTGAAAATGAGTTTCCTTCCCATTCTATTAGGCCTTCTATTATATATGAATTTATAATACTACTTTTGGTTACGGCATTTCCTATGTAAAAGGTTTTCATCATTTCATCTTGAGCATTGTCTAGAGGTTGGTTAAACGTAGCTATTGATTCCAAACAACGCTACACTACAAACTGATGCATAGCTCAAAGGTGCGACACATATCTTTTTGGCTGAAGCTTGTGGTTCCATCATGAGAATTTTTACAATAGACCCAAATGGAAGCTTGTACCTGATTTTTAACGCAATTTTTACAGATCATCATACAGATTTATGTGGAACTCTATTTCGTCTTTTGGAACTTTTTTGATATACCTGATTCACTGATTGGTTGGCAAAATTGCGTTAAATGCATATCTAAAAATAGAAGTGCACAACACGTGAACCATGACAATTGTTTTTTTCTTGACCTGATTGTTACGAGTATCTAATACTGCTGCTCACTTTCGTTGAGATGTATCTGTATATTTAGGTGAAAAAAAATTGAGATATTGGGCGATTGTGGTATGCTGAAAGGATTTCAAGCAGATCATATAGCATCATTTTCACTTGTGTAAGTAAAGGCAGCCCCTGCTCTGGAGCATTGGGTATAGACGATATGTTGCAGATTTTCACCTGGCAATTATTGTGTGGTTGCACCACAGTAAATCATTGTGTTTTATATATTTACATGAATGAAAACAGTTAAATCCCCCCCCCCCAAAAAAAATGTGACACATTTTAGCTCAAAATGAACTAAACTTTGTGTCTTACCGTCATCAAAATAAAATCTGGAGGTAGTAAGTGCAACGGCCAGATGTTCTTCCGACCAAAACGAGACAAGATATGGTCAAAATTGACGAAAGAAAGGGAATGTTCTCACTCTCAAATTGTTATACTCGATTCGATCAATCTGTACAGATTAATCCTACCAGTCTACTCTGATCTACCTTGCACGTATATATAAATAACAAGTGCATTTCCATTTGATCATTGACCTACATCTTCTATCGCGGGGGCAACCTGAGTTGCCGACGGCAGGGCGTCATTCCTTCCTCCCCACTCCCTGACCCTCTCCTCCGCCAACACTGCCTGCAACATCATGAACAGTTCATTCATCTATCCGAATAAATGAATTCGATTGACAGCGATGTCAAGCGCGTTGGTTTGGTAATTAATAATGTACCTGTTTCTCCCACTTGGTTCTGTAGGAAATGAAGCAGAGTATAATGGTCTGAAGCAGAGTGCCGATCGTCATTCCCACCCAAATTCCCTGCAGATTTAAGCACATCGTCACTCATAGTTTCAGCAAAGGCATTCCATTTATTCATCCATATTATTCGCTGTGAGAAGTTCCTTTTCTTTCTTTGAACTGTTTTCTTTTTTTAGTTCTTATACTCACCATCGCATCAAGATTTAGCTTGAAGCCGAAGAGGGCCCCTAATGGGATGCCAACGAAGTAGTAGCACCCAATGTTTATGAATGCCACAAGCGTCTGCCACCCTGCTCCGATCGCCACGCCTGCAAACGATTTCAAAGATATTTTCACAGGTTTGCATCAGAAACGTAAGAATTTTTGTACGGATAAAAGTCGGTGCCGTTTGCTCTGCTTCTTATTTGGTGGCAGTAATACATACCCGAGAGCACAGGCTGGATGCTATTGAGGAAGATGGAGCCTGCGAGGAGGTAGCCCAACTTGGCGGCCTCCCTCAGCACCTCTTCGTCTTCGCTGAAGAAGCGTGGCAGCCCAGTGCGCCAGCCGAGGAACACGGCAAAGAAGATGGCGCCGATTGAGCCGGACGTCAACACCGCCACGATCACCGAGAACTTGGCCGCCTTGGGCCGGTTCGCGCCCAGCTCGTTCGACACCCTCACGCTGCGGAGAAGAGCATCTCAGATATCAGTACAGTTTAGCATTGAGATATGTAGATGAGGATGCAGTCTTGCAACTGTACTCTCGATCGCGCTCTTGTGTTATCTTTTTAGTACCTCACTGCTGCGTTGAAGCCCAATGCAACCATCAGGGTCCAAAGCTGGTAATTGATGCTGCAAATTTTAACAAGAGTCACTTGTTATTTCTGTGTGGATAAGCTGAGCCAGAGGTTCGTTTGGAAAAAGTATTGATCGGTAGCTTACCAAATGGACATGACGTCAACCTGAACTCGCGCGTTCTTCAGGAGACCCACGAGGATGAGGACTGCAGTGTAGTACCAGAGCTCCAAGCTGAAACAACAGGTTAATTAGTTACATCCAAAAAAATTAATCATCAAGTGTTCAGACGACACAATCATCATACAGTAATAATAATCTAATAAGAAAGATCGATAGTGGTTGTGGCCGGTTAGGTGAACCAAATTAACCAACCCACCAGAGCATGATGGCGGAGGCGAGCGAGAGCTTGACGAACGCGGCGAGGTTCTTGAACGCGAGCACGGAGAATCCGCGCCACGCCTCGGGGAAGCACCCGGAGACGAGGTAGCCGACCTGCGCGAGGATGATGAGCCACCAGGAGACGTTCCCGACGACGGCGGCGCCGAGGAGGCCGTAGCGGAGGCGCGTGACGAAGACGTAGTTGAGCGCGACGTGGACGGCGAGCCCGGCGCCGGAGATGAAGGTGACGACCCACACCCGGCTCTGCGACTGGAAGAACTTCTGCAGCGGGAAGTTGGCGGCGTAGGCGAACAGCTGCGGCACCACCCAGCGCGCGTAGGTGCCGGACACGGCGGCGATGTCGGCCGG
>LAPY01000021.1:40191-52666 GCA_000970635.1 Eragrostis tef
GAGGCCGCGGAGGATGGCCGCCGTGAAGAGGTAGGTCGGGGTGAGGACGACGGCCGTGGCGCCGCAGATGAGCCAGGAGCGCTGGATGTACACGCCCAGCATCTCCGTCTGCCCCGCGCCCACCGCCTGGCCGCACAGCGTCTCCAGCGCGCTGCCCATGCCCAGCTGCATCATCACACCCATTTGGACACCGTCAGTTCTTCATTTGCGCGCGGGCGCGGGAAAGGGCAACAATTCAAACTGCGATATGGACCGGTTTTGCTTATAGATTATACGAGTAGTTCATAAGCCACAAGTCCAAGCAAACACCTCAAAATCAAAATAGCTTATGGCCATAAGCCGTTTTTCGTTTTGTACTGAGATAAGCTGTTTTCGCCAAGCCGAAAAAAAAAGTAGTTTTCTGCGCATCACCCTTCTGATAAATTGTTTTGACAAATGGAGATAAGCCAAATAATTCAGAATAAGCATATAACCTATTTTGCTAGGTAATCCAGATATAAGCTATTTTCTGCATATAAGACATAAGCCTGCCAAACATGCCCTTATTTGCGCTTAGGGGAGTTTGATTATAAATAAACTTTTATTATTCTATTTCTATCTGAGTAACCTCACCATCCTTGGTGAATTTCTAAACAGGTGAATCTTACGGCTCTGTTGCAGCTGTGAATCGAAACAAGAACTATTCGCCAAAAAGAAAAGACCATTTCCTATAGAATAAGATTTAGTTAGTTATAATATTATTTGTTTCTTGTAGTTTAATTTGTGGCGTAGCATTCCCTAGATACATACTCCCAGGTACAAATAGCACCCGAAATAGAAAAAAATAGACTCTCAAAAATAGAAAAAACGTTACACTTAGTTTTAAAAGGTGGCACAATGTCCAACTGAGCTGCAGGTAGGTTTTGAACATCTACTCTGCCATAATAGACGACAGACGAGACGCAGTTGTAGCTTCAAAGACTGGCCAAATCTAGGTGGCGCCAAGACTTCAACCAAGAAACAGAAGCTGCATTAGGAAAAGGAAAGAACTAACGAAAACAAACCTCCAACAACTTCCACATACATATATATTATAGACAGCACATTTATGGTAGATCCTTTCGCTATATAAAGTTTAGTGCGTGGAAAGCGGTCAAAGAAATGGCGATATACAACTACTCCGATAACTTCTTCTCTTGCATTGTGTGTCGTGCCGGCGGACGGCTTACACGCGGCTAGAAATTCCGTTGAAATCCGGATGGAGAGCTTAGCCGAGAAAGGTGGCTTAATTCTGATCATCAGACGTATCTACTTCCGACACCTAATTAACGAAAACGACCACCATAAAAAACGGCGTCTCGGGACGTGCCGTCACAGTCGTCGACCGTCCGCTGGTCAACACCAACTTGGCCTTTGCTGCTAATACAAACCATACACCACACTACTTGCTTGTTTTGGTTGCTCAATTTGTACTTAGCTTCTCTCGCCAAAAATGAAAAAGAAAGCTGCACTTAGCCACAATAAAAAGGGGGTAATTGTGTGTACTAGCAGCTTTGTACACGTGAATTTGACCTTGCTTGGTGCAGCAACAATCTAGATAGATAGACGCGTGATTGACGAGCGCACGACGCCGCCGGACACATAGAACGCTTGCGTTTGTGCGCGCTAGAGCATGTACATGTATGTACCACACATGTGTACCACACTGCTTTTGCTTCTACCCACCTCCAGAAAAGTGTTGAGCCAGCTCAACAGATAATTCGGTTGAAACGAAAAATCGCTTATGCTTGGCTTTTGACATGCTGCGCGCACGGTGCAATGTCGGCCATCACACGGTCGCTTACTTCCAGTACTTTGGCGTTTGCTTTGCCACAAAACATACTAGTTCGTAGAACGCTTTTCTCCTTTTCGTGCATGTGAGCCCTGGTCACCATCTTTATTTCCAGCTAGAAAATTAACTTATCAATTAGTCCATCTAATCGCTCGCCCTGGTCGAAGGGCGCCGGCCGGTCCACCTAGAAATTGCTCCTACTTGGAAAAAGGGGAAGTACTACCTATTCAAGTGTGGGATCCATACATGCTAGGACAAAATGCAGTGCACATACAAAGCCATGTATATTCGTGAAAACTAAAGCTCTCACATGCCTTGGCTAGTGTTTCTTCGGTTGGACGCATCTATTCGATCGCATCCATGGACAACACACGAAGGTTCCCGAGTGACATGTCTTAATTAATAAAGCGTTGTGATTAGCATAATAAGCTAGCACCCCGTAACAGGATTTGCCCATTTATGTAGCTGCACGCATATGTTCCTCCCCCGGTTAACTTTTTCCTGATCGTGTATCGAAACCTCCACGAGAAGGAACAAATCGCGACGGAGACGTGCAAACAACCATTTCTGTAATTTTTTTAAGGGTCTGCTGTGCTGATTCGGTTTTTTGTGGCATTCACTTGCCTTTCCAGTTTCCAGATTTCACTTTTCAAATATACTTTGCTTTTTCTAAGTTACCAGGCACCTTGCCACCTCGAGGTTGGAGACAGTCTTGGAGAACGGGATTTGCTGCCCCATAAACAATGAACAAAATAATATTTGCTTCTCGCGAAGTGATTAATTAGTTGGTTCATTCTGATCGATGAGTGGCACGAACAATACAATGCACGATTCCATGTATACTCCACTAGTGATGGTACGTTAGTTCATGCAAAAAAAAACAATGTTTAATTTTGATGAGCAAGCTCGGCGTTCGGTACTATGTTGTTGCCGGTTGTAGATTTAAGAGATGATGCGTACGTACCAGGACCCCGTAGGCGAACCCCTCGATGACGTTCTCGACGACGGTGACGGCGGCGAGCTCCACGGAGCCGATGTGGCCGGCGAAGCCGACGGTGACGAAGCCGATGGAGAACTGGAAGACGGCGGTGAGGATGGCCGGGAAGGCGATGTGCCACAGCAGCTTCGACTCCTGCACGCTCTTGCTCACAAGCTTCCCCATTGCGCGCTGCCTGACGAGGAGGATGCTCAGTCGTCGTCGATGGATTGGTTTGCTGTACGATGAGATCGATCGATCGATCTCTTCAAGATGGAATGTCACCCACACCACACAACGACCTATATATCCAAGAAACTTTTTTTGGCTGCTTCTCTAATAACTCTGCTACGTACTCCAACGGATGCACTTATGAACACCGGCAGAAGTAATCTGTCAGAAGAAGGTAACTACTCCTATATGGACATGGGAAGAAGCTACTGAGCAGGTAAGCTATGTCTTGGGCGATATATATAGGCGGCTTTGATGAGAAGAAGTGGCGGATATGCTGCCGCTACGGCAAGTGTGACTGTAAAGGCAGGGATGGCAAGCAACAACTATAGTATATGCTTCCAAGGGTAAGGGTAGGTAGGATAAATCATGTATTCCGCCGGTTTATAATTTCCTTTTCTTGAGGTCTATTGAGTGCTGAGTGGCCGCACCATAGAGAGAGAGAGAGAGAGAGAGAGAGAGAGTTGTGATACGACGATGATGACGACGATGGACGAGAAAGATAATGTGTGGAGACTGGAGAGGACGAAGGACGCGACGTGGGAGTGTGGCGCGGGGAGCCGGGGATGGATTTGGTGGCGACGGGGTCCAGTGGTCGTGGCGGTGGACGAGGTCAGGTGCGGCCCTGTTGGTTAGGTACGCGTGCGTTTGGACGGGTGTTTGGGCAGCATCGTAACCTAGGAACCTGGATTGGTGGGGTTGCTCTGCTGCATCGGCCTCGACCCGGGCTTCCCGGCCCCCGGCGTGCCGTGCCCACCAATCACGCCATCCGTCTCGCGCATAGCATAGTTCTGTAGATTTAGCGACTCGATCTATGGAGCACTGTGCTACTGCTCCGGTGTCCCTATGCAGTGTCAACTGTCAATTGGACCGACCGTGTCCTACGGTGCTGCTATACTCCAACATAGGCCCTTTTCTTCAGATTTTGATTCCTGCACTTCAGATTTTGGTTTGTAGATCGTGGAATCTGACATTGTAAAATTTTAAAGACAAATCTAAAGGGTGTTTGTTTGTTTAGATTACACACAACTTTCAGGAAAATTACTCTACGTCTGTGTCCGACCTCATGCATACATGCTTTAGATCACACGATTTAAAGTCGGACGGTGTGGTCGTAATGGCATTTACAATGAGTCACAATAACAAATAGATAAATTTATGTCATAATTCATCAAAAATTAGTCCTGAGCAGATTGTATATTCTGTTTGGAATTGTAGAATTCAGACTCAAGGGGCCAAACCTTGCTAAGCTAAACCGGCGAGACAAGATGGAACAAGTGGCAGTCCAATAGGAGTCCAGTAGTAAGATGGGATCATATGGATTAATTCTGTTGCGTCCTAGCTAGGAGTAGAGCGTTTAACCGCCCCACGCTATCCGGTGCGACATCGCCGGATCCGGCGCCAACGGCCACATGGCCATGGATAGGAGTCATTGAGATTTCCTGCTTCCCATCGTCGATCGATCAGCCGCAGCTCCGTCCACGTGCATGTATGAACGCTGCGTTCCTATTGTCAAACGCGCCGCACACCTCCTTGGCATCTAGTAGCGTTTCCGACGGAATCTAGCAGGCCAACGTCCGATCTGATGCATGCTGCCTCACTCTAGTGTGCACACGACAGTCGATGTCGGTGCGTGCGTATCTCAGTCGAGAGCAGAGCATCTCTCTCTGTTTCAGGGAACAGAGCAGAGATCGCTGTGGGGTGGTTCGATCCGGCAGGCATCCCGCCGGTGAATCCAGCCAGACCCATTTGGAAGGAACCTGGTTTCTGTTTACCGTTTCGCGCTAGACTGTTCTGCTAGTACCGCCTTGCACATCAGATCGTACTTGGACATGTGGTTAACCAATGCCGTAATCAGTAATCACCTAAGTCACAAACAAAAATCAATCCAATATAGTACGCCCTTACCTAACCACATTGTATACGCCATCACGGCTTAGGTTCCCTATTTAAGTCGCCCAAGTAAACTGTGCGTGGAAGAAGAACCAGGCCAGCCGATCGAGAAATATGTACTAGAAACTAATGCCGAATAGGTCCCGGCGCGGCCGCGAAAGGTCCTCTGATCCTTCATCACAGTTTATACTAATTATAATCCGCTAACGCCGCAGCGTATGCCACCGTTTTTTTTTCCCCAACTCGTGTCATGTGGACCTCATACGTAGCGGTGACGCATTGCAGTGATCATCGACTCCTTCATTGTCTGGTACAAGAGGAAAATAAAAACTCATGGACATGCATATGGATTATATGCACACATGCATATACATATATCTTTTGAGTGGTTTGGTACATACATATTGATGAGTGCATGGTCAGCGGATCGTGAGGGAATAAACGTTTTGAATCGGCCATATTAAGCTGTCTCCAGCTTAATTTAATCCCTTTCCTTCCCCGTTCACCACTGGTTTTGCTTCTTTCCGGTTAGGTTTAGTTAAGATCGAGGAGGGCTACGGATGTGTGTGTCTGCAGATAAACATATGAGACACGAAGAATCTGCTGTGATGTCGTGCTCGATCAGGCGTGCATGTATTTGGACCTGTTCAATTTTTCCAAGCAAGAAGACGGGTTGCCAGCTCGTGGCCAACAATGGAATCGATCGACCGATCCATGTGCTAACGCACGAAACTCATCGAGAAGAGACATGCCAGTACTTCACACTGTACTTGCTCATGCGTCCAAAAGTTGCTCTTTTTTTTTTCTAAAATTATCACCTCACTTTATTAATTAACAGAGTTGTAGGTGATACAGACACCATCCGGCGGTGTCAACAGCCAAACATGCCTCCCTAGTAAAGCATAAACAGAACATCTAGCTAAATTGTGAGCATAAACAGACCTTTTTTTTTTTAACTTGAGTTTTGCACCATGGGGTTCGATGATCCTGGAGAACGTCGACTGTTGGATAAGGGGAACACGGTCGGTCCCATCTCCGTTCATCAGCCGCTTAGCGATGTGACGACCCAATCATGGAACACAAAAGAAAATGCAACGGAAAAAGGAAAAAGAAGCGCAACACGACGACCGAATAGAGGGCCGAAAAAAAGGAAAGAAATCCTCAAGAACACGAAGACCTCCACCGGGAGAGAAATCCTGACCTCCTCTCCGAATCCCTCGAGCCAAGATTCCGTTCCGATCGCGCCGCCACCGTCCAGCGGCTGCCGGGAGGACCTCCCGGCTCCCGGCCGTACTGCTCTGCGAACCCTACCCGCCGCGGCGCGATCCGTACGCGCCACGCCGATCCTGCGCGATTCCCCGCGGTCGGCCGCCCGAGCCCGGTCGAACTCTCCGTTGCCGCGCCTTGGTTAGGGGTTAGGCGGCGGTGCGAGTTGCGGCTCCCGCCGGTTTGCGCCCCCCGCCGATGCTTGGCTGCGGCGCGTAGCTGGAAGAAGAGGAGGCGGTAGCATGTTGCAGTGTCTAGAGGGGGTGAAACACCTCTTCGGCGTGCTCCTAAAGTGCTGCGACATCGACCTCAAGCAGCCCAAGGGCCTCGAGGATCCGGAGGTGCTAGCCAGGGAGACCGTCTGTACGTCCAGGCTGCTGCTTCACTCTGTTCTGAAAACAATAAGCAATTTGTTCTGTTTGTTCTACCTAACATAGCCTGCTTGCGCCACTCTGCCTGCAGTTAGTGTGAGCGAGGTAGAGGCATTGTATGAGCTGTTTAAGAAGATCAGCAGTGCTGTGATTGATGACGGGCTGATCAACAAGGTTGGTTCTGATGGGATATGTGTATACGTGTTACATTGATGGGTGATCAGCGTTGTAATGCTTTTGAGTTGGCGTGGTGCAGGAGGAGTTTCAGTTGGCGTTGTTCAAGACTAGTAAGAAGGAGAGCTTATTTGCTGATCGTGTAAGACCACATTGCATTTTCCTTTCGTCGCTAACCCGTTTGTTCTTTGTTGTTGTGTGATAATAAAAGTATCATGCGCTATTCTGTATGCTAGTCATGATCATGCATGGATGGATTGACGCTATAGTATCAAGAGCATATGACTCCACTTGCTAAACTTTTCTTTACAAAAACATGACTCATGCTCACAGTCACCGACTTTCTAGCCATATGCACCACACAACCCTGTTATAAGCCATTGAATCAAAATTTGCAGTAACCATTCATACATGCAGTGTTCATATATCAGTAATTGTATCCACGTATTGAAAACAGTCAAGTGAGAATGTTGCTGGTACATAATTTGGTTTCTGTTATATGACAGTGGATTTACCTTATTATTGTCCTTGTCCTGCAGGTATTTGATTTATTTGATACGAAACACAATGGAATTCTAGGATTTGAGGAATTTGCCCGTGCACTCTCCGTATTTCATCCCAGTGCTCCTCTTGATGAGAAGATTGACTGTAAGTGCGTAATATAATTTAGGGTGTTTGGACAGTCAGCTATGAACAATACGGTAGAATAATAGTAAAACTTATCAATCTGTTTTTAACTAATTATCTATACTAGTGGATACCTTGAAGGTCATTGAAGCATGACATTGTTCTAAAGAAACTAATCTGAGACTTCCAATCTGCAGAACATATTTAGTCATTCGTTACTAATAATGTGGCAGCGATAAAAAAATTATTGCTGAAGAATAGTTGTTACATAGTCCTTCCAGACTAAGGAAGAGTGCCTTGTAAAGTTGGTTTTGGGATGCACATAGTTGTTGATGATTTGATGCCATCTCCTACCAGATGCCTATTGATTGTTTATGGGTCTTCATGTTACCTAGATGTGAAGGGGAAGCAGCATCAATCGCATTAAAGAAAAAGCAGGACTCCCTGTTTTCCTGTGTGCATTTAGCTAAAGCTACAAGTAATTCGGATTAGAGAGTGCAGTAAAAAGTTCTAGTTGTAATTCAGACTGTTTATGTTTCCCTTTTGGGAGCAGCTGTGGTCTGAGAACCAATGGCTTGTCTTGTAGCAAAATGTCAGTATCATCTGTAACTGTCTCTGGTTTTCTGGCATGGTATTCTGATGCAAAACATGTCAATTTCATAAATGTTTTTGGCATATGTCAATGCCTTGTATTTTATTTATGCGTTTATCCTTTTATTTTTGAAATTGGTAAAAAAATAAATTTTATAACTACTTATATTATTCTTGCAGTCTCTTTCCAGTTATATGATCTCAAGCAACAAGGCTTCATTGAAAGACAAGAGGTAGTTAGTTAATCTGTTTAACATGTTAGTGCAAGTTAAAATATCCTAGTATTGGTTGGTATGCTGGAAACTTGCCCGTTTCTAGTTGTTTCTGGTCAGCTTGGCTTTCTAACATTTTTCATTAAACTTTTAACAAGACCCACATGATCTCTATCCCCCAAACATGGCTTCAATGTTAATGTAAATCTAGGTTGTGCTCAAATATATAATGCACCATTTTGTGTTTATCTTAAATGTTTGAGTTCGGCTTCATTTATTTTGGGGACAATTGTGTTCTTACCCTCACTCTGAAATCTAATTGTGACTTGAAGCCTGAGTTTACCCCTACTGGGGGTAAAATTACAAAGTTTAAAAGGTAAGGGTAAAATCACATTTAGATTTTAGAGTGAGGGTAAGAACAAAATTGCCCCCCTTTTTTGTCTATGTTTTCACTTGTGAATAAATATATCGACTGCTTTCACACTAATTAGAGAAGGTTTTACATGAGTCGGTCAATAAAGTTGGTATCTTTTGTTAGATGAATTGAGATGTGGATTTTACAGCTTGCAATGGCAATGGCGTAGCCAGAATAGAAAATCTGGGTAGACACAACAGCTAATTAGCAGTAAAACAGTGATAAACAGTGAATGAACAGTGCTCCACTTCCACTGAATTTGCCAAGCGTCGGGTAGTCCTGAGACTACCAGGACTACCGGCTGGCTCCGCCCCTGTGCAATGGTGATGCTTGGTTGCTTGTTTGTTAGAAAAAAATAAAAGGAAGAAACTGCATAGTTTTGGGATTTATGTCAACCTACGCTAGTTTACTTGTGGTTGAGGAGGAATACTTTCTATAATTCAAAATATTGTTAGTTCTATTCAAGTGTGATAACTTTTCTGTGTTTATTAGTTACTCACTAATAGTATAATTCTCTAGTCGCTTTCTCTTGCGTGCTGTATCTTACTGATTTCCTTGTTTTGATGTTAGGTTAAGCAAATGGTTGTTGCGACCCTTGCTGAGTCTGGAATGAATCTTTCAGATGAAGTCATTGAGAGCATCATTGATAAGGTGGACATTTTTCTGTTTTCTGATGCTTGTCTTGCTATTTATTTCTGTCATTTAGAATCTGTCATCGAATTTTTACTGACTATAAAATTGGAGAACAATAGTCCTTCGCTCGTTAAACATATTTAGGTCACTTTAGTTTATTATGGAGGCTTTGAGATTAGAATAAAGGATCTAACTTACGACAAGGTTGCTGTGAGATGGATATTTGTTAGGTAATCTCATGGACGTATGGCTGGCTGACCGGGGTACAATTATGAAAGGACTACCCTTCCACCCTTCCCTGTAATATACACTATCTTCTTAAAAAAATAACACACAGCAATCCTATGCGCTCAAAAGGAAAAAAAATTGTGTTTTTCGTAGCAAGAGTTGATATCCTAGTAAAAGTATTAGGTATTAGTCTTGATACATACCAGTGTTTTAGAATTGTGTGTAAATATTGACCTGTGTAGTGCCATAATGGTGTCATCTCTATCTTTGGGTAATGAAAGAATATTGGTCTGCTTCAATTGTACTCTTTTGGCTGAATTGAAAGAATATTGGTCTGTTTCAATTGTTCTCTTTTGGGTGATAACAGAAGAATCATTATATTCTTTTCTAATACTTTGTCACCTGATCATGTTCTCAGCTCCTAAAATTTGATACTCTTTTCTTTTCTTTTTGTTTTTTGGTTGTAACACAAATGGGTATGGCTATCCAGTGATACTAATCTTATTTGCAGTATACATTGATTGTTGCATCAGACTAGAATAGCTTCAAAACAGTTAAATTGTGGTAAAAGGTGGATTGGTATCATGCATGTTGCACAAACTGGACTGGCCAACTGACCAGTGTTTCAAAACACTAATGTGATTGTCAGTGTTGGATAAGTAGGGTAGCAAATTTCATAAACTGACCAACTCATTGCATGTTATTACCGTTCTCAAAATTCTTCTCTTGCTACTAGACTTTCGAGGAGGCGGACACTAAACATGATGGGAAAATTGACAAAGAAGAATGGCGCAATCTAGTACTGAGGCATCCCTCGTTATTAAAGAACATGACACTTCAGTACCTCAAGTAAGAGATGTTGTTTGTGCACAGTTAACTTTGTTTACTTTGAATTGATAGTGAACTAGTATTTTATTGCTACATTAGACATGCATTATCACCTACTTCTTAGAGCTAAAGGCATGCTATAATGCTCACATACCAGGAAGTCGCGATATAATGTGGCCGTGGATCATGATTCATTTTAATGATATTATAATTCAATAGAGAATGTGCTATTGTTAACAAATTAGTCATTTTTTCGGGAGAACATGCAAATGGCTTTCGTGTCATTGTATCAATCTTAGGAGGAAAAAAAAGACCAAGGGATGGTCTGATTCCAGAAAAGAAGGAAAAAAGAAAAGGTCAAACAGATAAGGGACACCAAGGCAACTCGACTGTGGTTATATGAGAACCAAATATCCAGCCTTGAACCAACAACTCTGACAGATCGCAAAACTTGTTATTGGAGCCTTGAAAATTCCTTTACTTGCATAATTTGGGAACTGTTAGCACCATTAATTTGTCAACGGTAAAACCATGGTCCATTGTGATGGCCTGTCTGGATGCAAGATATGGCACTAGCAAATTTCCTGGCATGAGACAGCTGCATGGGAGCACCAAACTTTGTAGCGGATCCCAAATCAGAAGTGTTTGGCTAGCACTCAAAAGTTCATTATCTGCTGACATGTTGCATCTCCCCTCTGCCCCTGAGCCAAAAAGCGGAATGGCAAAGTTCATGTATCATCAGTGCATGGTCATCACAATGACCATCACAATCTTAGTGCACAAATCATGATATAAAGAATTATTTTGAACACAAAGTTCACGAAATTCAGTTGGCCGCAAACTTTGTTCCACGAAGTAATGTTTGTCAACTTACTACTTTAATTAACTCTTCTCTTGTATCATCAGCGCATTTGAGCTTTTCATCAATCTTTCAAACCGTGTAAGAAAGTAACCTTTGATCTAGACTTCCTTAGCAACAGTTAAAACTCTGTTGTAACCTGCAAATTCTTTGACAAGCAGCTGATTGGTGTAGCTGAATATTTTCTCTAATTTTTTTTTGTAATCCTGAAGCGGTCAAAGACCAGAAGGATCATGTTTGCAATGTCATATTCAGTCACCAGCGCAACAAAGTGGCAATGGCACTAAATGTCATGCATATAAAGATGATCTGAATTTGGTTTCTCCCGGACCATGACATTTTGATTATTATATGCCATATTGTCACTCGGGATGTGCTTTGCCTTTGAATCATGATTCATGAATGCAGTAATAATGCTAGTGGTTCCACTCATGGGATATTCACTGGATCATGATTCATGTACCTACTACTTATGCTACTGGTTCCACTAAAGGGAAATGTATTGAATCATTATTCTTGCATGCGTTAATGATGCTAACAATTCAATTTCAACTATAACAATTGTGATAGTGATTGTTTCGACGGGATGTGTCAAACCATTATCCAGTCATTCATCTCATATATTTTTCTAAATCTTTCATTTTCCCCTGAGTTATGTGGAAAATATTGTCTTTTAATCGAGTAGTTTGTTTTTGTTTGCTTCTTTTGTTCTCTAGCTACCTCCACAAGTTTTGTGTTCACAGACTAATCATGTGAATTTGACCAGGGACATCACCACAACATTTCCAAGCTTTGTCTTCCATTCTCAGGTTGACGATACCTGAAGTTGAACTTTCCCCTCAATGAAGTATCAGAAGATACTGCTTTGTCAAGCAAATTTCCAACGTGATTTGATGATTCAGGAGATGCAAGTGTTCTGGAGTTGCACATCGGTTTTGAGAAATGGTACAGCTGCTTGTTAATAACCTTTTTTTTTGTGTTTATTTGGCATGTCTGAATTAAAATTACAGCGTGCTCATGTCTGTGTTAATGTTTCTGTCTTTCATTTTGTTTTCTATTTGATTTTGTTTGGCCTCTAGCCATTATAGTTGAATATATGCATTTGATCATGCTGCCTTTTAGTGAAATTGCATTTACTTGAGAAAGTATTCTGTTATATACTTGCAAGCTTAATATTTTATCATGGTTTATAGGGATTAATTTTTTTGTGGATAGGCTTTGTGCCTCCGCTTAATATCCGTGAAGCATTTATTTACACAAGTGTTCTATTCCTATGTTCTATGTTTAAATAAACAGATGGTAAATATGAAATTTGAAATTTTCTAGTGGCAAAAAAGAGAAGACCCCCCCCCCCCCCCCCC
>LAPY01000021.1:66719-79526 GCA_000970635.1 Eragrostis tef
GAATTTAGTTTTATTTTTTGAGCCAAGGGAAATGAATTTGGTGTGGGACCCATCCTGACCTGGAAACCGCTTCGGCGCTGTTTATTTCCTGGCGGTGGATGGGCATAGGACGGCCGTCCCTGCGTGCACGCCGAGCGACCAGCGGACGCACGCCCGAAAAGAAGCCTTTACCAACTTTTTATTATATTTCTAGACATTTCTGGTTACATCATGGATAAAGACCATGTACTCAGCAACCATTTGTTCTCATAGTAATTCGTATGTGCTTCAAACGTCGAAAGGAAAAGAAATTGTCTCCTTATCACTTTTGGTTTCTCAGGCGAAGCCCTATATATCAACATTCAATGAGCAATTGCATGGAACATGCTATATACCATTAGTTTTTTGGGTGACATGAGGCTCTGCTCTGACCTATCATATCCAAATGCCGGTTGGTGTCTTCCCATTTATATCTGATATACAATATTATTGTTTCCTTAAAATATATTTGTACATATAACATTGTTAAAATTTGACTGTCACAAAAAATTTTAATGTGGATCATGCACTCTATGTTTTCTTTCTTTTGCGGAATACCATTACACCAAGGATAACTATAAAGTTTCACACATACAGGGGTCAAAACTGGTTGAAGTGTTCAAGATTATTGCAGGTGTGATTTTGAGTTTGGATAGGCTCTTCTCTCATAATATGGCAACCTTTTCTGTTGATCCATCAATGAGATAAATTAGTATTGATGGAGTTCTATTGGCATTGTAACTTAATTAGTTCATGAATTTTATTTTGGATCCATATTACTTGTGTATATAGAATAACGAAAGATATGATGGAGCAGCTAAAGCTATTAACTTAAAATAAGCCAGCAAATATATGTTTGAATCTCAATCCATACAAGCAATCAAACACGCACATATAGATATGTACATGATGACAATACTTCATGTCTGGGCTTACATATGAAACCAGCAAACTCAAGAAAATACGTAGTATGTAAGAACCTCAAACCTTACAAACAGTGTCAAACTTACATTTATGCATACACGCTGGGATTATTATTTGGAAGCTAATGCGTGAGTAGGCGTAGGTAATGTCATGCAACATACTATATATTAGTGAATTACTAGCTACATATGCATGCATGCATGCATTCATGTGCAGGTGGTCGATGCTTCCATGGCATGTGAATACCGATCGCTCATGACGAGAGTAGTCCGGATCTTCACGAGTTCATGCAGATGTGGGGGTCATGCGTGCCACACGAAGGTTTAGGACCGCTCAGCTGCTCTTTGCGGTTGTACACACGATAATCATGGGAAGGTTCAGCGGGATCATTCAGACGTCGGGCGATGTGTTCACCCTTCACCACCGGCAGTTGCATTGGCCTCGCTGCCACGGCACGGCTGGCGGACAAGACCACAAGAATCGCTACTGCGACACTGCACAAAAACTTTAGGAAACCCATATATGTGGTGTGTGTGTGTGTGACCAAGGAGAGAGAGAGAGAGAGAGAGAGAGAGAGACAGAGAGAGAGAGAGAGAGAGAGAGAGAGATGAAGAACGATGGCTTAGGTGCAGAACTATGAGGCTACCATGCATGTATATATAGACAGCAACTGGTTTACAGAAGCTAGTGTGAATTACAGAATTTAGGAGGAAATTATTGTGTTTTTTGAGCTAGTGCTCAGTTAGACGGTGACGTAGCCCTCGATGACGTCTCGGGCCAAGTCGAATGTTAACTCCACACATTGACACATGCCCCGACATAGCTTTACGTGGAAACTAATTAAATAGCTGACCTCTGCGTTCGAATCCATCATCTAGCCCTACTGATGTTCTTTCTCCACCCAAGAACAGTAAGTGAGGAGAACGAGCTGTACAAGTGACTACCACCAGGTGTTTCGCTGCTGGTTCCTAGTTAACTTGCGATGTGGTAATGGAATATAATCCTCCACCTTCATTTTGGAGTAGTAATTACCACGGAACTTAGGTTGCTTATGTTCTTGCGACGGACTATATTTCATTTTCTACCCAAAATAAAAGCAAAAATAGAGTAATAACTAATCAATTCATCCTTTTGTCACTTTGGATCTAACTTAGTTTAATTTTATAAGTCATGGGTACCACAATATAAGAAAAACAAATCAAGATTATTGTTGTTTCCACTGACTTGTGACAGGAAAAATCAGACGTTTGTTGTTGACCCATCGCTAAAATTATTAGTGATCGCAAATCAAAGTTCACTATTCAAAATATGTTCATAAGAGTAGGGCTTGCATATGTGCGTTCATAAGCATCTTAGTGTGCGTGTGTTGTGAGTATCTGAGTCGTGTATTGTGTAATGGCAAAAACAAAGTTGAAGACTAAAAGCCCCCTAAAGTTCACTACTGGCATAGAGACTATGCCAGATGGGAATTGTATACTTTAGGAAAACCAAACTAAATCAAAACTGAACTAGCTATGTCTGTGGTAACAAACAATTTGCATCGCGAGGGAGTAACTAGTTAATTAACAGTGTGCAGGAGTGTCACGAGTCAGTATATCGAAGAAACAGCAACAATTTTTGCAAGCGATTGCAGCACTTGTTTGATACCGTCGGCCTCACCAGGCACTAGTAATAACAACAAATTTTAAACCGTACATCCAAGGAAAAACTCATAAACGATCAGTGTACGTATGTAGAGAAATAAACGCCAATTTACAACACATTTCATGTTAACATTGCACTATTAGAAGATTAGGATCACTTTTCATACGAAAAATGGAAGATTAGCATCTTTTTTGTATGAAAATGGAAGATTAGCATTTTTGTAGGAAAAATGGAAGATTAGGATCAGTCTTTGTAGGGGAAAAAATGCACACTAATTATTATTAAATGATGTTACAAATGCTAAAATAATGACAAAGTGGAGGTCTTATTAAATCTTCATTTGCCTTTGAAGAAAACCAATGAACAAAGGGTTTCCTTTTCCAACAATTTTTTTTTATAAAAAATTGCCGTACTTGTACCGAGGAAATTAAACAGCCATCTCTAGCTTTGTAAACTTTCAAATATGCACTTTGTTGAAACTTGCAACACGTGTTTTATATCACAACTACTTTCTTACCATATAACGAAAGACTGGAATGCATACATCTACACTATAAAGATCGAGTTGCCCTGGGATTAGTTGTTACCACCAACCTATCTATCCACGTTCTAATCTACCTTTGATCTAAACCTTCTCTCACTTCTGTAACCGCTAGATTATAGCCGGACCCACCATCTGGCCACAAAATCTTACGCTAAAGGAATGTTTACGCGAGTTTGCACTGTATCTACCATCTATTTTCTGTTTTTTTTTTTGCGCTCGGGGGATTTCCTCTCCACCCGTGCACGCAACCTTTCCCTCATTAAGAGCCTCTTTGGTAGGGTTGTGGCTGTGTCTTCTTTAAAAAAATGGTTGTGCTAGCTGTGTCTACGGCTGTGTGTAAAATGTTTGGCAAAACGGTTTTATCTGCAGCTTCTTCATATTTTTAGAGACAAATATAGAAACACGAGGACACTGTAGAGAAAAAAAGCCGATGAAGCTACCATTTTATGGTTTAATGCTTTATTTTATTTTTTTTACCTGACTTGGTTGGTTGCCGAGGTTGATCACCGCTTGGCTAGCGTGCCGAGGTAGTAGAATATTCTACGACCATCACAGCCTGGTTGCCGAGGTTGATCACCCCAAAACTGTGTTGTTGTGCTCGCTGCTCCAATGCAAGGAAGAAGAAAATGGGTCACTCGACCTGGTAAACAAACAATCAATTGTTTAACGTGAAACTGAATCTGACTTGTCCTGTGCTAAAACAATGAGAGTGAGATTAATTAGTACTTCTTTTTTTTATAAAGTCACCTGACATGTTTTTGTGCCACTTTGCATGAGAGTGAGATTTTAATATAGCTTTTCTAAAAAAAGTAAAGTCAGTTATGGGAAATATAATATTCCCATAACTTGTCATGTTCACTTTATACACAGCTGCAAAAAAAGTATAAGCCAAAATCCAAGAACAAGAGGAATCTTCATTCAATGCCGACATTACAGTAATCAGTCGACTTGGATACCAGTTGTGAAACTGAACTGCTAAAATGTACTCCATCCTATCCTAAATATATTTTGGTTGAGGGTGTTTGTCTAACTCTGTTTGACTTAATCTCCTGCTGATTAACTCGTGTACAGTTTGGAGAAATACTGATAATATCCCGCTCAATGTACACGCTGACCATTAGCTAAGTTTCTATGTATCAAAAGGCCTTCAACAAATATTTGACACTAGGCGTGTTTAGTTCATTGAATACAACGCAATCACATTAAAATTACATAGGCTAATGGTCAGGTGTTTGTTTCGTCCCACTCTGTTTTGCGTTTACAAATAATCAGATATGGCATAGCACATCCAATATTTTCAAATGCCTATGTGCGACTGGGGTTTGTTCAGATCTTTATGGCTACGATGGCTGGGTGGAGGAGAAGACTTCATCAAATTTGATTGTATTTTTCTTTTTGCCTTTGTTTTCTCTGTATTGTGCCTTGTTTTTCTTAATATAAGTCAGATTTAAGATGCCTTTGACATCTTTTTATAAAAAAATATCGAACGTCTAACAATAAATTTGGATTGTTTATTCCATGTTTCCCATTTACCCAATACCCAACCTCAAGAAAATCAAACTCCCTCTCGAGTCATCGAGTTGGGGCGTTAATGCGTGATATCTGACAGCCCGGACGCAGGGAGCAACGACGGCAGCATAATTTGCGCTATCGCGGTAAACCTGATGGTTTTCGCGAAATCAAAAACCCCGGTAGGACGGTTTTTGTTTTCAATTTTTTTAAAAAAATAAAAAATTGAAAAAATTGAAACAAAAATCTATAGAAAAAACTAGATCAAATTTTCATCCCAGCGGTGAAAACGAAATATGTAGATTCGATCATTTCGTATGTCAAAAAAATAAGAAATTTTCTAGGTACAAAAAAGAAAGAAAAAAAAAGGAAAAAACCCATTTTATGTACCAACAACTTTTCTTGATTTTTTTGACAGACCAAATGATAGAATCTGCGTGTTTCGTTTCCACCATTAGGTTGCAAGTTGCATCTAGTTTTTTTTTACATATTTTTGGTTTCATTTGTTTCAACTTTTCAAATTTTTGTTTTCTTTTCTTATTTTTATTTTTAAATCGGTTTATTGGAATTCTTGTTCTATTTACCGAAATTTTCGTCCGTTTTACGGGTGGTTTATTCAAATTTCGTCAGTTGAATCTTGATACGGTTTTGGACCGGTTTTCCGGTGTTTCAATAACCACAGACATCGGTGAGGCCCGTTTTTTCCGCTCAAACTGGGGATTGCAAACCTTGCAGCGTACTGAGCCACCGCAACCTCGCGCCTAAAACCTGGACTGCGCCGCCGCCCGCCGGCCTTCCTCTTCCGTGCCCTATGTGCGACTGGGGTTTGTTCAGATCTTTATGGCTACGATGGCTGGGTGGAGGAGAAGACTTCATCAAATTTGATTGTATTTTTCTTTTTGCCTTTGTTTTCTCTGTATTGTGCCTTGTTTTTCTTAATATAAGTCAGATTTAAGATGCCTTTGACATCTTTTTATAAAAAAATATCGAACGTCTAACAATAAATTTGGATTGTTTATTCCATGTTTCCCATTTACCCAATACCCAACCTCAAGAAAATCAAACTCCCTCTCGAGTCATCGAGTTGGGGCGTTAATGCGTGATATCTGACAGCCCGGACGCAGGGAGCAACGACGGCAGCATAATTTGCGCTATCGCGGTAAACCTGATGGTTTTCGCGAAATCAAAAACCCCGGTAGGACGGTTTTTGTTTTCAATTTTTTTAAAAAAATAAAAAATTGAAAAAATTGAAACAAAAATCTATAGAAAAAACTAGATCAAATTTTCATCCCAGCGGTGAAAACGAAATATGTAGATTCGATCATTTCGTATGTCAAAAAAATAAGAAATTTTCTAGGTACAAAAAAGAAAGAAAAAAAAAGGAAAAAACCCATTTTATGTACCAACAACTTTTCTTGATTTTTTTGACAGACCAAATGATAGAATCTGCGTGTTTCGTTTCCACCATTAGGTTGCAAGTTGCATCTAGTTTTTTTTTACATATTTTTGGTTTCATTTGTTTCAACTTTTCAAATTTTTGTTTTCTTTTCTTATTTTTATTTTTAAATCGGTTTATTGGAATTCTTGTTCTATTTACCGAAATTTTCGTCCGTTTTACGGGTGGTTTATTCAAATTTCGTCAGTTGAATCTTGATACGGTTTTGGACCGGTTTTCCGGTGTTTCAATAACCACAGACATCGGTGAGGCCCGTTTTTTCCGCTCAAACTGGGGATTGCAAACCTTGCAGCGTACTGAGCCACCGCAACCTCGCGCCTAAAACCTGGACTGCGCCGCCGCCCGCCGGCCTTCCTCTTCCGTGCCGCGGCAGGCTTCTCGGGCAGTAGCCAGAGGGAAACGGCGAATCTGCTTCAAGCTCGCCATGGGGCGTAATAATTTCTTCTCGATGCTACGGATCGCCTCTCGCTCGGTGAGACCAGAACACTCTCTGGTCTCTGTTCTTTTTCTTCCCCAAAGTTTGCAATCAGGCCATGAATCCTCTGCAATTTCATAACTTTGTCATGCCCGTCCTACCGGACAGTTGTAAGAATCCGGAAATGTTGCACCTTTTTTTCCCCAACTCGCATCTCATAGATCCTTTTGGTCTAGGGTTTGATTGGTGGGAGGAGATGCTACAGCGCCGCCGCGAAGGGTGGCCCCTCCATTGCCGGGGTGGGCGACATCATCGCGGTGGCTTCCGGGAAAGGTGGCGTCGGCAAGTCCACTACTGCAGGTATCCATTTCTGTGTAGCTTTAATTCTCCAATTCTTTTCAGATTTGATATCGGAGCAGAGTACACTCGACGGTTCACATTGAAGTAGAAATTTCACTGCGCTGAAGATGTTTGCTACTAGTTGTCTTGTAACAGATATGGGTGCTGGATTTTTTTTGTCCATTAGTTTGTAAGTTGGAAGGGCTGAAGCTTATTATGACAATGATTTATGCATGATTTCGGGTCCACTTTCATAAGTTGGTACCCATGCCAACAGGGTGTCAGCTAAACATTTTCTGAATTGACCTGGACAATTTGATGTTGGATTTATACTGCTCATGCACAGACCAAGTGGCATGAGACATTTATTAAAAAATTTCACCAATGCCTTGACAGTTGACACCTCCTTCATGCAGTTAATGTCGCTGTAGCACTTGCCAAGGAGTTTAAGCTGAAGGTTGGTTTGCTTGATGCTGACATATATGGACCATCCATCCCCACAATGATGAATCTCCATGCCAAGCCTGAAGTAAGTGAAGGTATCGTTGATCTCTTTTAGTGCACATCGTCTATAGTACACACCAATCCCTTTTTCTATTGAATTCCTCTAGCTAATATTTCAGTTCCTGTGCACGCGTGCATACATTATTTTAGGCTTTCTTTTATCACTATACATTTACATACTTGTGCATTCTTTTTAATAAATAGATTGTTTTTTTTCATTTTTCATCTATATTTTTAATGAATTATACCAGAGAAACTGATGAAATATTGAGTTAACATCACCTTTCTGAAAGGACTAAGGAGTAGTATGTTTTCAAATGCTGAGGTTACTCAATGTACTGTAATATCATCTTCTCTTAGTACAACCAGATTGCCTAGGGGTCTAAATACATAGAAGTAAAACAATTCACTTAGTTTTTGTTATTCATGTTACTCTGTGCCTTTGTGCTCATCAGGAACATGGCATAGTGTACCAGCATTTCATCGTCAGTTATATGCTTAATGCTGGAGCTAGGCTATAATGCTAATTCCATTATATATGGGTTTGAATTTAAGTAGATTCAGAGCTGTAATACGAGAATCGGATCTGAGAAACATCATATTTATTCCCTTCCATCCATCATTTTGATAAAGTAAAATCTAGACGCTCCCAAACTGTGACAAGGCAAATCATTCCACATTGATCATAGTTTTGAACTATATAATAACTGAGTGGAGAGTTGAGTATTGCTAGGAGGTTCTGTGCTGCTCTTCAGTAGTTTTTCTATGAATTAACATTTCATGATTCCATTTACCCGTCCTGTGATTATAATTTCACCTTTTCTTATATCTTTTACTGTTGGTTCACTGTAAAATTTTTAATTATCTCCTTTTTTTGCAGACATGAAGATGATTCCAGTTGAGAACCATGGAGTGCGATGCATGTCCATGGGTTTTCTTGTAGATAAAGATGCACCAATTGTTTGGAGAGGTCCTATGGTTTGTTTTTGCATGTGCTTCTGTTACATCTCATATGACTTGTTTAACCATGCAGAACATTTATATGAAAACTTTTTTTTTATTTTCTTTTGCCATTCTAAATGTGTGATAGACTAATAAAACATTGACACAATGCATATTGTCGTAGAAATATCTATCACTATTGAAACAAAGCCGAGAATACACTTCTCATTGTAGTTGGGATTGCTCTCTGGTTTTGTATTTTTAGAGCAACTGTGGGGGTATAGGATTAGGAGGGACTGGTGGAAGTGGAAATTATCTTTGCTTTTCGATTCAATGCATATTGTTACAGCATAAATTCATAGAAGGTGAACTAGTTTGAAGTTACTTGTTATTGCCGCTCATAAAATCTACACTTGAGTGGTCCACTTAATTTGGCTGCATATCAAAATTTTGCTATGCACTGGATTTTGGTATCTTGGGCTGTGATCATGGAGTATTCTTTACGTATATAATTAACACTTCATCTTAATGCATCCAGATTTGTGGCCCTTTGGCAAACTTTGTGGTCGGAAACACCTAATGCTACCTTTCCTTCTCGGTATTAGGTAATGAGCGCTCTTGAGAAGATGACAAGGGGAGTGGTCTGGGGGAATCTTGATATTCTTATTGTTGATATGCCCCCCGGCACTGGTGATGCTCAACTATCAATGTCCCAAAGGCTTCGGTTGTCGGGTATTTCTGCATTTTCTACATTTTTTATGTAGCTGCAAATGTTGGTTTCAGAAATTTGAATTTTCCTCGTTTCCATGTGTCTCTGTAGGTGCTTTAATTGTTTCAACTCCTCAAGATATTGCTTTAATTGATGCTAGAAGAGGAGCCAACATGTTTCGTAAAGTTCAAGTTCCTGTACGGTCAATATACTTTTTTTAGTGCTGTTTGTCACTATCATATTTCAAATACTTTTTTCAGAAATAATTTCATGTTTACATTAGATTTTATATTTTGCCCTTCATTTCTGTCTATTTTTCAAATATTTTGTAGTAAACTAGTAATTGCCTAATTGGCATATTGGTCTAGAAAAGAGTATTTCGTTTAACTATGCAAAATAGTTAGCTTCATGTTTTTAGTGATATGCCTAGTCTTCCCAGCATAACTAAGATTGTTATCTCCTCAGATTTTGGGGTTAGTAGAGAATATGAGTTGCTTTAAGTGCCCAAAATGCGGTGAGGAGTCTTTCATCTTTGGGGAAGGTGGAGCTCGTAGGACTGCAGAGGAAATGGATATGAAAATACTTGGTGAGGTGAGTGTGTCTTCTCATAATTGATTATCAAATTCAGAAAAAGGTTGAGACTCATAATTGATTATCAAATTCAGAAAAAGGTTGAGATTTTTCAAGCATGTGACTGTTACTTCAGTTACTAGATATAATGAATCTGGGGTGCAGAGAACATTCTGTTGAGTAATGAACAACCTATATTTGTTTTTACCTTTGATTATATATGTTCATGTGGTAACTATACTTATGGTCTTATGCTATGCATTATTACTTGTTCAATAGATACCTCTGGAAATCAACATCAGAACAGGTTCAGATGAAGGCAAGCCAATTGTCATATCATCACCAGACTCGGCATCAGCCCAAGCCTACATACATGTTGCTGAGAAAGTTACTCAGAGGCTCAAGGAGTTGGCTGAGGAGCGACTTACGGACCCAGAAATCTTGCTTTGAGAATCGAGATGTCCATGTGATATATTTTCCTGTTTCTTTGTGTAATCGTGTTTTAGTAAAGCTGAGTGACAATGATGTATGGACAAATGTTTGAGTTTTGAGTGGCAAAATGCGATGCCCTGATAAGTCGTGTTATTGCAAGGGAGCTTGTCAGTGCCACCGGAAATTTTAGTTGAATAAAGCATTGGCGCCAATTTTTTTTCTTCGGCATGTGTGGCTTCCCTTCTAATCTTGTTTCATTGTAATGTTTGAGCAATCGTTTGCTAAATAGATAAGCAATCAACTGCAAGAATAGCATCCACTGTAGTTGCTAACTTAGTGATGGATTCGACATTCAGACTTCGGTGTCATCTTAACAACGCAACATACAAAGGTTAGAACTGGTGTGTTCAGTGAATGCGCATCAGAACAGACTAAAATACACAACAGCAATGGCCCCTGCCAGCCCCCTCAGTTCCGCCACTACACAACAGCCAGTGATCTTTCATAGATACAAGCTGGAATTTGCTCCAACTTCTTCAGCTGGTGGTGTTCTTACTCCGATTTTCAGCTAAGCATGCACACATTTTACAGGAAGTAAGGCAGTCAAAACGTGCAATAGGATTACCAGGGAATAGTCAAATATGCCATGCCGTTCCTCAAATTTACACATATATCCATCATTTCGATTTGCTCGTCTATCAATTTTCGATCTACCAATTTTTTCATATGAGAACGGGAGGAAGAGGAGTCGCCTCGGATTTGGTCACGAGCTTTGGTATGCTGTGCAGGCGCAGCCGTGGTTTGCATGTCACTCATGCTGGCAGAAGTGGATCCTAGCACAGAGCCAGGCTGCGTCGCTCCAACTCATGCGCCGTGTCAGGTTGAATTGCTACTCTCGATTCCTGTACTATTGGGTCTGGCTCGAGGGTCGTTTTTGCTTGAGTTTAACCTGGCTCGGAAGGTAGTTTAGGCATCCAAACACATGAACCCTGCAGCCAGAGAGCCTCTGGTTGGAGGGTACTTCAGCCAACCATGCCATCACATCCTTAATAGCATTCCACAACTTAAGAAAGGGTCAGAGGACGAGGTGCAGCAGCGACGATGTCATAGCCGAGAGTGGACAGTGGTGGGGCTGGTAGTGGAGGGAGCTCGACTTCGATTTGTTAGTATGACGATTATTAGTGATCGTAGATATAGTAAGGTGTCAGTGGCCGTCATGTAGATGGACAGTGGGGGGAGCTCGACTGCAATTGGTTTGTATGGTGGCTGTCGGTGATTGTAGATAACATCAAGCCAACTAACAAGGATACCGTTAATTCGTAATGACCTATGTCAATACAACGGTGAGTGGAGATCAGTCGCCTTAAAACGAACAGTGGCTAATGTATATTCAGTTTATGCATTTCTTTTCATCTCATACCTTTCTAGTACAAAATCTATCTTTAGATGGATACTGTTGTAAAATTCTTATTGGGTCAGGCCCTAGAAGATGTTCTGGTCCATGTGGGCGACTTTATCGAATATGTACCCAATACGAAGTTAAGGTTTCACACCTATATAAAGTTGAGGAGACCCCCTGTGTATAGACATACAGAATTTCACAATAAAGAATTTCGTCTCCTTTATTTCAGTTTTACTTTTTGTTATCTGTCGTGATCTACGTGCCGTCTCTACGCCGATAACTTAACACGTTATCAGCACGCTCTAACCGAGGATTAGGCCCAGCAGATCGGTGATTTACGCATTGTGGAGCAAAATGACTATGGATGAAGAGATCTGTCTCGTAGACAGTTGCACCACCGCTACTATTTTAAGAGACACTAGCTATTTCCAGACACTTCGAAAGTATACTGGAGATATTCTTACTGTTATTGGCAATAAGAATAAGATTGTTGGCACAGGAAAGGCCACATTTGTCATACCAAATGGTACGCATTTAACAATCCAAGAAACTTTACTTTATCCAGATTCAACTCAGACTTTAGTAAGCTTTAAGGACATCCGTAAAGGGTTTCACGTAGAAACCAATGACGATGAAGGTGAAGAACGTCTTATTATTACCAAGAAAGAAGGCAATAAGAAGACTATTATTGAAAGTTGTCCATCGATCAAAGAAGGCTTGTACTACACGTACATTAAACCAAGTAAAGAATTTTACCAATCAAGAACCATATAGACTATGGCATGACCGTCTTGGTCATCCTGGTCTTAATATGATGCAAAGAATTACGAAGAGTGCAACGAGGCGTAACTTGAAGACAAAAGATTTCCCAAATTAAGAAGATTTTTTGTGCATTGCATGCGCAAAAAGAAAACTTATTACTCGACCCTCGCAGCTCAAGATTCAAGCAGAATCTATACCATTTCTTGAACGAATTCAAGGTGATATATGCGGACCAATAAGTCCCACATCAGGGCCTTTCCGCTACTTCATGGTATTAATAGATGCTTCCTCGAAGTGGAGCCATGTATGTCTATTATCTACTAGAAACCATGCATTTGCACGATTGACTGCCCAGATCATACAATTGAAGACACATTTTCCAGATCATAAAATCAAATCTATCAGAATGGATAATGCTGGAGAATTTGATGTGAACAAGGATGCCCGATCTTCCGATAGGTTCTGGTAAACGACGATTTGGTGGAGACTTGACACAATTCGATCCGGCTTCCGAACAACACGATCCGAAACCCCGCAATCGCAGCACCACGTCTTCTATGGTTATCAACCGTGCAAGCACGATTGACCTCGCCAAGAAGGCTAATCCCTGCCTGCGAATCGAAGAACACAAGCAAGA
>LAPY01000021.1:87031-102891 GCA_000970635.1 Eragrostis tef
AATAAAGTCTCATAACAGTATAAATTAGTCATAGAGTTAATAGATCATTCAAAATATATATCAAAATTAAAAGTTCACAAATAAAATATAGATTCAAGAAAACAAATCAAGTATAAGTTTAAGTCATATTCAGATTTGCGGGTGAACAGATATGGGTTATGACTTTCCATATCCTTACCCGTCATACCCGATAGGTACAAGTTTTTACCCATTTTCATACCCATAAATATAAAATACGTTCCATACTCGTTCTAAATAGAGTATTTACTCATCCGAGTAACGTTAACGGTACTCATTGCCATCACTAGTCCTTGTTCGCCTAGTGTCAGACCACCGTTATTCCGTTAGGCGGCCGCTGCGCTGACGGCTGGCTCTCCGCGCAACAGACACGTCGAGGTAAAAAAAACGCCGCACGGCTCCTGTGCCCTGCCCCATCCCAGTCCCGCACGAGCGCTCCTCCCCTCGCGACCTCGCACCCGAATCCGCCGCCGCCTGATCTCCCGGAGCCCGTGCGCGTCTCCCCGGCGGCCACCGCCGCGGGTTCCTCGCCGAGGCCGTCGCCTCTCCTTCCTCCTCCAGGTAGTATTATTTCTTCTCCTTCCTCTTCCCCATGCCCTGTGTCGCGTGCCCATGCGGGCGCCGTTAGGCGAATTCCAAGCGCCGGACCTCGTGATTTGGGATGCTGCTGTAGTTTTGGGGAATTGGATTTCGGTTCGGCTTGGACGGCGTGTTGATCTGCTTTGGGGTTTAGGGTTCGACCTTCGATGTGAGGTTATATGTGTACTCTTCGCTGATTTGTGTTCTGCTTAGGTTCAGGCGCAAGTGTTCTGTTTGCGGTGGAAATTACTTAATTCAGTAGACTTAGGCCCTGTTTCGTTCAGCTTAGGATTATGATAAGCTAAGCTATTGGTGCTGTTGCTTGTACTGTTGTTATGGTTATATGCACCCAATAAAGCATTTGAGTTGGTGGATCTGACTTATAATACAAATACATTCGATAGTTACTAGGCCCATGGGGCTATTCTTGACAAAAGAAGGATTTACGGTCTTGCATGGTCTGTTCTGTTTCTTCTGGGTAAAAACGATGTATCTGTCGTGATGAAATACATTACTGAAGTCCGAACTGAAACCTTTCTTCTTGTATGACTAGGAAATATGGATGGATCAGTAGACCATCTCGCGGGACATGACGTGGGTGCAATGCCTGAAGATCCTTATGTTGGAGAACAACCGAACCCTTACAGCGATGTGGGGAAACAGTATAGCGAGGAACCAGTTCACGAGTACAGTGAACCACCTGCCGTCCAGTACGATGACGGTTCTGGCAATCCATATAATGTAGAACAAGTGAGCTTGTTGCACAGTGAAGAACCTGGGAATCAGTACAATGAAGAGCCGCAAAACACTTACCAGGAAGAGGTGGAGAATGCATACAACGGGGAGGTGAGACAGCATGATAACTCACAGGTCAATGTTGATGATAAGAGATGGCCTGGTTGGCCAGGAGAGAGTGTTTTTCGTATCCTGGTTCCAGCCCAGAAGGTAGGTGCTATCATTGGCCGAAAAGGAGAGTTTATTAAGAAGATGTGCGAGGAGTCTAAAGCTCGCATCAAAATACTTGATGGCTCGTCTGGTCTACCGGAAAGAGCAGTAAGTGCTTCTGTGCAATCAGTATTTAATGAGTTGGCATTAATTATGATTCAGCTGTATATTGCAGTGTCAATAGGTAGCTCCTGCAGTTAAAACCGTTTCGTTGCAATGATGCATCATCAGTGGTTTAGAACTGATAAGTTAGAAACATCTTATGTAGATAAAGATTTGCTGGTACCTGGTTTCCTTGCCACTATGCCCTACATGCACACGAGATTTTTTTTGGTTACAATTGAAACGAACTGATTTGGTAGTTACCACTCTCATTTAGTCTTTTTTTAAGTCTCTTTTTAGCGATCAAGCCCTGAAAGCCAAGTTGATTTTTCCAGCTGCTCGTTTGCTACTTGTTGCAATTTCAAGCCTATTATAAGAAGGGTAAACAGAAAAAGGAACTAACTGAAACATTAAATACGCTATTAATTTTTAAAAAATGTACAAGAAATGTTTTAGTTGTGGGCTTACAAGTTACAACACTTCATAACTATCAACATTTCAGTAACTAGTATGTGCTTTGACTATGCTATCAATCACATTTTGGGAAGTTCTGTAACATCGAAAGCGGTAATGCAATCAACATCCGTGTGTAATGAGTACCATTCTTTCTTCTTTATCACTGCATGGGACTTTTTTATTAATGTATTCCATTTGCCTTTTGTAATCTTCCGAGAGATCAATTGGGCTGTTTTCATTGGATATAACGTATTTCCATATCAGATTCATACCTTCAATTTTTACATTTTGATAAAAGCATTTGGATAAGTCAAGAATACATTCGTTACAGTTTTTGAGAGATCAGTTTGGTTGTTTCTTTGTATATAATGTATTTTCATATAAATTTCACAGTTTTCAATTTTTCACATGCTGTCAGAAGCATATGAATAAGCTAAGAATGCCATTTTGTCAGTTTCAACATTCAATTGTGTGTGGCAAGCTCATTGGCCTGCCTTCATCTACCCAGGTTGATTGGTGTCACGTTCTGCGACCCCAGTTAGCGTCCCTATGAACACTACTGTCTCCCCTCCTTCGACCTATATTTTTAGATACTTGTGACCTGCCACCTCGACCTTGACCCAATGGGCCTGGGTTTCTTGTGTTTATGGATAAAATTTATCACTACTATTTTTTTATTTCCCTTTATTCCCTTCATATTTTTTGCTGTAGTTTTCATTTGCATTAGGGCAACTGACAAATGCCAAATAACTGAATAAGATTAACTGTCAATCAACATAATGTATCATCCATGACACATGGAAGTATATCTTCATGGTGACATTTTCTGAAAACCAAACTTTGGCTAAGAAAAAGGCCATATCCAAGCTTCTTACAGTTGGATACTAGCAGCATTGTAATGAAGACTAGTTTTCATGATGATATAGATACACAGTTTCACTATCACATGCTTATCTAACAATGGAGTTGTGCCACTTGGTTTTTGTCAAGTATACTATATTATTGTAAAGACAAATATGAATATCCTTGCTACCTAAATGCAACTTAACAGCTGTGTTACTAATCTTGTAATAAGCATATTTATTATTCAAACAACTCTAATAAGAATGTACAAGACAGTAAAGCACACATGCTCAGTTGGCTTATCAACACATAAAGTGAGTGGCTTAAAAATGAAACTAATCAAAATATGACCATTGTTCAAAGTAAAATTGAATAGCTGTGATAGTCGTGACACATCAATGCTTGCAGGTTGTGACTGCAGTCTAACGCCCCAAATCAAATAACTTTTCCAAAATGGATGAACAGACATGGTTCTGAAAGTTCAGTTTTGTGCATCTGTGTTGCAAATTTGATTTAGGTCTTGATTATTGGATGAAGGCCTCTTTCAAGATGCTCCGTGTATCATCTGGTAATTCCACGATCTTTTTGATTTTTGAGCTGAAAGGAAATTACTAAGACAACACGATATCTAAATATAGAAGATTAAAAATGTAATGGAGTTACATACTTGTGCAGCATAATAGTAAAATTCATTTGTACGGTAAATTACTGCATGGAGCCTCTTTTGTTAATTTTCTTAAAGGTACATGTCATTTAACTCATTATTTATTTTCAACAAGGAACAAAGCAGAATTAAAATTACGTATATGTTTTATGAAGCTTTAAAATCAATTGAAAATGATAAGAAGGAAAGATTAATGAAAACATGAGCCGTTATGAATTATGTAGAATTTGGCAAAGAATCATGCTAACTAATTACAAATTATTAATTCTTTTGAGCATCCATGTACCTGAACTGTTGGTTATAATTATGTAAAATTTGGCAAAAAAATTGTGCTACCTAATTACAAATAATTAATTCTTTTAAGCATCCATGCACCTGAACTGTTGGTTATAAATGTAATAATGCTGTTGGTTATAAAAGAATTATTATATCACTGTTGCTAATATAAATGTAAGAGTAATGGAATGATGCTGTTTTGAAAAGTTTGTGGTGTTGTTTCTGTAGCCATTTCAGCATTAGATCTTATAATGCTGTGTTCTGGCTTCTGTTTCCACCCTTTTAGTATTGATTGAGTTAACTTGAGATCAAGTGAAATATTCATTTCATGATATTCAGGAATTACCATTTCCCATACTTGAGCCTCCTTATTGAAACCTGGTGAAGGAAACCAATATTTAAGGATATATGGATAGATATTTTATATTTTAAGTTTTGTAGCAGGTTCTATATATTATGTCCTTTGTAGCAGTGGGTGATAATTACAGTAAAAGGTTTTGACAATTTGGATTCAAATTTGACCTAATGTGATCTACAAGTATGCTAATATACTGACCGCGTTTTCATTGTTCTTATTCAAATACATGTACATTGTAGTACCACTGCATATCTACCACCCATTGATTCATTTGGTCTAATCATTAAGCAGTACTGTTCTGCTCTAGGCGCAGTTGTTTTATTGTTTATTAATTTTGTGAGCAATGTTCCTTTCCATTTGAAGGTAATGATTTCAGCAAAAGATGAGCCAGAAGCACCAATATCGCCAGCTATGGATGGCTTGCTTAGAGTTCATAAACGAATAGTGGATAGTTCAGATGGTGAATCTGGTCAACCTCAACGAAGTGCTGCTAATATTGGACCAACACGACTGCTAGTGCCAGCTTCACAAGCAGGCAGTCTTATTGGAAAGCAGGGAGCAACTATTAAATCCATACAAGATTCTTCAAAATGTGTCGTTAGGATTGTTGGTAAGATCTTGCGTTCTCGTTTCCATGGCACATGCTTAATTTTATCCTTGTTTAGGTATTTGATATGATATATGTATTGGAATCCTTTGATTGGATGCTGTGTCTTGCACCTATTAGGTGCATGTTTCCATGAAGGCACAAACTTTGAGGAAACAAGAATACATTTTCTTAGTTGCTGTCCATGCAAACTTATGTGCCTTAGTTTCTCCTTCATTGTGAATATTTAGAGGTCCATGGATGGATTCCCTGTGAAAACAAGCTGATAGCAAGAAAGTTGTTGAGAGAAAACAAGTAGCTAGAAGGGAGATTGTTGAGAGTTAGAAGACAGTTTGAGCATGTTGCTTTGTTGGAACCTTAGAAACTTGTCTTGCTGGTTCCTCGTGAAATCGGGAGAACCAAGCAATAGACTGTTTCCATTTTGAACTTTGTTATTTCAAGAATAATGAGACAGGGAATGTGGTTTGGTGATGCTTTGGTATGTCAGTTTACAATGCCTATAACTTACTGGCTATATTTTAGAAAACAAAAGGAATGAAACAGGCCCATATTGCTAGGAAATCCTTAGTAAAACCTCGTTTCTATTTCTAGACAGCCTAGTATTTCTTGTCGATGCTATAATTTGGGACCTTAGTTTTCATGTTTTTTTTCTGATAATTGCAGAAAACTAATTGTTCATGAAATATTTTGATTTTTACCCTTCTATTTTTGATATAATTTGTTATCTAGACTGTTTATATCCTCCATTGATGCGGATTTTTGATTTAGTATTCTTTTTTTTTCCCCAGAGAACGTGCCTCCTGTTGCATTGAATGATGACAGAGTTGTGGAGATACAAGGCGAGCCTCTTGGTGTCCAAAAGGCAGTGGAATTGATTGCAAGTCACTTAAGAAAATTTCTTGTTGATCGCAGTGTTCTTCCCCTATTTGAAACGCATGTAAGTTGGTTTCTATCGTGCACTGAACATTAGTTTCTTCTTGCAGAACTTGATGAGTTTCTATCTCTACAGATGAAAATGCACAGTATACAGAGGGAGCAACCAATACCAGCTCCTCAGCATTGGGGCCCTCCTCAACCCTGGGGCCCTCCAAACCCTCCTCCAGCAGGTCCAGGCTATGGTGGAAATCCCCAGTTCATGCCTCCAAGGCCACAAGACAATTATTATCCTCCTGAAGTCCCTTCTATGGAAAAGCAGCCACACTATGGTATTTCTGCATATGGACGTGAGGCTCCACCCAGTGGTGTTTCCGCTGCAGGGAACCAACCACATCTGAGTTCTCAGGTTAGTTTATTTAATGTTGACATTTAGATAATGGGGCCTTCATTTGGCTGGTGAGCCAAGCAGCTACTGATTTTTACGAATTGTTCAAAAGGTTACACATAGCATGCAAATTCCTCTTTCCTACGCCGATGCTGTGATTGGGGCAGCTGGGGCTAGTATCAGCTATATTCGCAGGCACAGTGGTGCAACAGTAACCATTCAAGAAAGCAGAGGTGCACCTGGAGAGATGACCGTAGAGATAATTGGAACTGCATCCCAAGTTCAAACTGCACAGCAACTGGTCCAGGTACCTTTTCTGCTGTGCCTACTTATCTCTTAGCTGCATCAGGTTTTTTCTTAATGTCATCCGTGCTATCCTTTCATTATTATTCTTATATTCCTGTAGTTTCCTCTTCTTTTTTTCTGAATATTAGTTCAGAGTAGTAATTTAACAGCTGTAATTGGTGTGCATCATACGCATTGGTAATACTAAAAAGAATACGCATTGGCACACTCTTGTGCACCATACTTATTTGTTTCATAAGTAAAGTATGTTGTAGTTTCAAACAACCCCTAACATGTTAGCCTATACGTTGCCTTACCTTTTGCCAAAGGGTGTCCAACATTAGAGAAAAATAGTAAAAAGGTTTGGGAAAATGCATGTTCACATTCAGTTAAAAAACAAGGGGCATGAAGTGTTGAAATTGCAAAGAGAACTTGATTTAAGAAATCATTAAATGGACGAGCAAGCATAGAAAATATCTAACACATTGATGGTTCTATATACAACTTGCTGATCACACGTTAAGCTGACCTCTAACCGTATTTATATATATGATGTACTTTCAGCTGTCGCATTTCCTCTTATATAATGTCATTTTCTTGCAGAATTTCATGGCGGAAGCTGCCTCACAAGGCCCACCGCCTGCTTCCAACCACCCAGCTCCGCCGGTTGATCCGAGCTATGGCTCTTACCCACCGCCGTATGGAACAGCAGCACCCTATGGTTCTTCGGCAGGGGCCGCACCTGCTCCCCAGTACAATGGAGGGAGTTACGGTGGCCCAACATATCCTCCTAGCTATGGATACTAGTGGCAGAAGGAGGCGTAGGATTTGTTATCTCTGCTGTGATGGTGATGACTGTTCTCGTAATGATTGCTCGATTCCCAGATAATATTTTTGCCTGATAAAGATTACCCGATTGTTTTGTCCTTGTTTGTTGTACGTTTAACCCATTGTTGTCTTGCATGAAAGCTCGGTTGGAGTACCCAATGTGAATGCAATGCCCCTCGTTCACCCTGAAATGGTTCATCCTTCACTGTCATACCTCTTTTCACTGAGTCTCCTGCTCTAATTTTGTTTCAGCAAGCTTTCTAATTCGCAGGGCAACTTGCAATTTATTTTTAAACATGCGCGAGATAAAAATCTCCCCAAAAAGAAGGTCCAATGTTGTGCGGCAACTTTGCCCGAGTGCACTGGGAGAAGGTATGGGGATGACTGGTTTGCTGTGCTTCCCTAAAAGGCATCAATGCTGCTTTTGGGATGACTATACAATTGTTGTGGTTTCCTCAATACTTTTTTGAACTTAGGACGCGTTCGGCGTCCACCCCACTAAAATTTAGAGGGATCAAAACAAAAAAAATAGTTTTAAACAAAGTTTAGTTACAAAATTAATTGCAGAACCTTTGGTCTAAATCGCGAGACGAATCTAATAAGAGTAGGTAAGCCGTGATTAGACGATGGTTACTGTAGTATTACTGTAGCATCACTGTTGCAAAACATAGATTGATTAGGCTCGTTAAATTCGCTTCGCAAAGATGTACCCGTCTGTAAAATGTTTTGTCATTAGACTTTATTTATTACTCTTAAATAATAAGATTCTCTTTAATGCTAAAATTTAGAGGGGTCTAAACGCCGCTACCGAACGCGCCCTTAAACATTCAAAGAACACAAGTAGTTATCATTACCGACGAAGATAGGACAGGGAAGATTGCAAATGCATCGATATTTCCACGCAGTCAACGTACCACAAATGAAGGCTTGCACATGAATGAATAATGAAAGAAAAAGACGGAGGAAAAAACGGAGCATAGCTTCGCAGTGAAGGCTAACCTATAGGAGGAATCCGCCGCATGGGGTTAACTTATTAACAAAGCATGAGATTGACTTATTGAGCTACTTTGGCAATACAAACATTGAAAGCACGAGTATATATGTGAAACAGAACAAATTAGTTAAATATGCAAGTTCAGAACAAATCTTTCTGTGTGGTTGAAACCACAATGATGGAGGTTTTGTCAAAAAAGGATGAAGATTTGGTAATAGAATTAAGTCTTAGTGATTTGAGGACAATGGATTGTCTCTGTTTTTTTTGTGAGTCCAAAGACTGAACAAACTATATGCACTGGTCGACGCGGTGATGGAAATATTTAAATTTATTCTCATTTGTAATTAAGAAATTGCACGACAAGCCGTTTTTATGCGAGAACGGATGAACAATCTTCCTCGTTTGCTCCATGAATCTACCTTTCTCCTTCAGGGAGAAAAAATGGCTTAACCGATTATCCATTTTTCTTCACGATACGAGCCACACATCCAAAACATTGAACGCACGCGATTCATGTTTTCTATCCGCGCATGCGTTCACCGTGCCTGCTTTGTTCAACTCCTTTTGGCCAATTTACCCACGCTCACTCACTGTACGCCGTAGGCCGGACTAGTCTCGTGTTAGTTCGGTGGGGAGCAAAAAGCAAACCGCGTGACAGAGAAACTGAGGCAGGAGCTTGTCTGTGGAGCTTAAATTAAACAAAGACCTGCCGTGAGTGTTGGCGGTGCCGCAAAGTTGGAGTCACCCACTGGCGAGCTTAATTTCCTTGGTCGTCTCCATTTTTCGGTTCCTAATCCCCGCGTAACCCCTTAAACATTCAAAGAACACAAGTAGTTATCATTACCGACGAAGATAGGACAGGGAAGATTGCAAATGCATCGATATTTCCACGCAGTCAACGTACCACAAATGAAGGCTTGCACATGAATGAATAATGAAAGAAAAAGACGGAGGAAAAAACGGAGCATAGCTTCGCAGTGAAGGCTAACCTATAGGAGGAATCCGCCGCATGGGGTTAACTTATTAACAAAGCATGAGATTGACTTATTGAGCTACTTTGGCAATACAAACATTGAAAGCACGAGTATATATGTGAAACAGAACAAATTAGTTAAATATGCAAGTTCAGAACAAATCTTTCTGTGTGGTTGAAACCACAATGATGGAGGTTTTGTCAAAAAAGGATGAAGATTTGGTAATAGAATTAAGTCTTAGTGATTTGAGGACAATGGATTGTCTCTGTTTTTTTTGTGAGTCCAAAGACTGAACAAACTATATGCACTGGTCGACGCGGTGATGGAAATATTTAAATTTATTCTCATTTGTAATTAAGAAATTGCACGACAAGCCGTTTTTATGCGAGAACGGATGAACAATCTTCCTCGTTTGCTCCATGAATCTACCTTTCTCCTTCAGGGAGAAAAAATGGCTTAACCGATTATCCATTTTTCTTCACGATACGAGCCACACATCCAAAACATTGAACGCACGCGATTCATGTTTTCTATCCGCGCATGCGTTCACCGTGCCTGCTTTGTTCAACTCCTTTTGGCCAATTTACCCACGCTCACTCACTGTACGCCGTAGGCCGGACTAGTCTCGTGTTAGTTCGGTGGGGAGCAAAAAGCAAACCGCGTGACAGAGAAACTGAGGCAGGAGCTTGTCTGTGGAGCTTAAATTAAACAAAGACCTGCCGTGAGTGTTGGCGGTGCCGCAAAGTTGGAGTCACCCACTGGCGAGCTTAATTTCCTTGGTCGTCTCCATTTTTCGGTTCCTAATCCCCGCGTAACTCTGACCATTTCTAGCTGCGGCCTCTGGCCAATCAGCTTGTTAACTTGATGGACTGGTTAACTGTAATCTTTTCTCTGGAGCCATATATATAGGGAGACACACATGCATAGGTCCGTACAAGGTAGTGCTACACCACAACATCGACGCAGTAATAACATAGACACACTGATCAACAATCCTTTGAGCTTGTTGTCAGCAAGCAGCAGCAGTAGTTCGATCAATCCCGCTTCCACTGCAGCATTATATTCTCATATATAGGAATCTGCTTTGTTGAACCGGGAAATTAAAGCCTAGCTACTCTCGCACGGTTCTCAGTTCTCTCCAGCTGGTGCATTGTTGTTGATCATGGCCAAGATGCTCAGGCTTAGCATGACGGCGCTCGCAGTCGCCGTTGTCCTGGTGCTCGTCGTAGCCACGTCGCCGGCGGCCGTGCGACCCGTCGCCGCTGCCGGTAGGCCGACGCATTGGGAGCGTGCAGCACCTGGTCGTCACTCCCATGCTGTCGTGCGCGTCGCCATGAAGCCTGACGACGAAGCGACGACGCAGGGCACCGGGCGCTCCAACTGCACCTGGGACCGGACCAGCGGGGGCCACGGGCCGTGCGCTCAGCGCTCTTTACAATCCGGGATCCAGCCCTAACTCAAGTGCCAGGGATTAACTGGCGGAGAGCCGTCGGGATCGATCCAACTTGCCCATGCATATTTTCGTGTTGCATGCGCATGTGTGCGCGCGATCGTCCAGGAGCATCTCCAGTAGCAGGGATTAACTCGTTATACCTAGTTACCTCGATAGACGTTGTGTTGTACCTAGTCGGTATTGTTTCTTCTTTATTTGGCCAGGTGTTAGTACTTAGTCGTGGGATTTCTTTTGTGGTCGATAGATATTCTATTGTTGTGAAACGGTATTGTTTTCTTGTTTATTTTGCCAGGTGTTAGTGCATTTGTATGGTTAGCATGTGATATATACAAATATTTCGGTCCTTTCATTGGCAGCGTAGTTCAATATACAACAGACACACCTGTTACGTACAGAAGCTCTACCTTTCGTAGTTCTTGAGAGAACTTCTAGCTTCTCTGCTGTCAAATAATGATTTGATTCCGTAGTTGTCGTCATGATAAATGCTTGGTTTTTGGAGAAAATGTGGAAATTCATCATGTGAATTTTACTTGGTAGCTGATGTATGGAATCAAGAGAGCAGAATAGGTTGCAAGCAAAATTTTATTGCAGACTGATGTTCATATGCATATTATGCGCATTATTTTGCTCATCAATTGGAATTAGCACTTATTGTTGCATCTTAGGAAGTAACTGATCAAGGTTCATGATTTTTGTTTACCATCTTATTTTTGTTTTCAATGTTATTATGTATTCTTTTTTTGTGTGTGGTCAATGTTATCGTGTCTTCTAATAAGAGAAATTATGACACGCGTGCCAATGATGTTGCTGGAACATCTCATTTAGCTTGGTGAGCTTGAAACCGATGAAAAGTGGAACCAACCAAATTGAGAATTTGAAAATTTCTAGTAAGACTAGGTGGAACTCACAGTATGATTTTGGTTACAGCCTTTTACAATTGTTACAAAGCTACATACTCCCTCCGTTTGGGAAAATTTTTGTTGACTTTTTGTTGAATTTTGAACAACAATATAGATTTAAATAATTACTTTTTGATTAAAATGAATATCATTAGATTCATCATCAAAAGCACTTTAAGGTTAACTTATACACTTAGCTATTTAAACAAATATTTATAGATAAGAAGAATGGTCAAAGTAACGAAAAAAGTCAACAGCGTCTTATATTAAGAAAAGACGGAGGGGGTACTAAGTTTTTAAGGATATTGCTAAAGCAAATGGTCCGAAAACTACATCCTCAATTAGAACATAGAGGGAAGGTTGCTAGTGCTGTCAAATTGATTGTGTCATTTCTCATTTGACATTGTATTCGTTCTGTATTTTGTGAACAAATTAAAATGCCATGGATGTTCGCCACCAAAAAAATATTGATTCAGGACTTACGCATCAAAGTTAGAGAGAGCTTATTATTAGTTATTGGACATCTGTTTACATGAGAGAAGGAATTGCTATGCATGTTGGATCAGATCTGTTATCCTCCCCTCTCCATTTTAAATCCTGATACAAGACGCACGTGACGTGTTTAGTTTTTTTTTCTGGCGCGCAGTCACAACTGAGCGAACTAATCATGCAACTTGTTCGAACGCGACCATAGTACAGGTACGCATCAGCGATCCACCTTTATTCAAACTAGTTAAGCAGATGTGCGTCCCATGCGCGCGAGATGGCACCTGGATGGTCGTCCATGACATTGCTAGCTGCCTAGCGGAGGACAAGGACAGGATACCCACCGCTCTCCTTGGTCAGTCGCGCTCGCGTGGTGGAGACTCAGATCGTCGACAACGAACCACCCTATTCAGATTTTTATATATCTTCTAGGATACTGCTGGTAGCATGCCCGTCTTCAATTTCGTGCTAAGGACTTAACACGTCAGTCCGCAAAAACAAATCACATTCTTTCGCATCATATGACATTTATAATACGAGACGAAGCGGAGAAGATAAGTCGTTTCATAGTTGTAGCCTTGTAGGTTGCAACTCCATGCACACGCAAACGCAACTATTATCTCTCAGTGCTTGAAGCATATATGTTTCTTCAGATAATGCCGCCCAACAATAACATCATTACCACATCTTATTTTTGCTATCAAAGCTATTTTAGAATGGAGATCAGACTGTTTCATGTGAAATCCCAGCTAAGAGGAAAAGAACAAAAAGATAACTAGGAACAGCGTCTTATATTAAGAAAAGACGGAGGGGGTACTAAGTTTTTAAGGATATTGCTAAAGCAAATGGTCCGAAAACTACATCCTCAATTAGAACATAGAGGGAAGGTTGCTAGTGCTGTCAAATTGATTGTGTCATTTCTCATTTGACATTGTATTCGTTCTGTATTTTGTGAACAAATTAAAATGCCATGGATGTTCGCCACCAAAAAAATATTGATTCAGGACTTACGCATCAAAGTTAGAGAGAGCTTATTATTAGTTATTGGACATCTGTTTACATGAGAGAAGGAATTGCTATGCATGTTGGATCAGATCTGTTATCCTCCCCTCTCCATTTTAAATCCTGATACAAGACGCACGTGACGTGTTTAGTTTTTTTTTCTGGCGCGCAGTCACAACTGAGCGAACTAATCATGCAACTTGTTCGAACGCGACCATAGTACAGGTACGCATCAGCGATCCACCTTTATTCAAACTAGTTAAGCAGATGTGCGTCCCATGCGCGCGAGATGGCACCTGGATGGTCGTCCATGACATTGCTAGCTGCCTAGCGGAGGACAAGGACAGGATACCCACCGCTCTCCTTGGTCAGTCGCGCTCGCGTGGTGGAGACTCAGATCGTCGACAACGAACCACCCTATTCAGATTTTTATATATCTTCTAGGATACTGCTGGTAGCATGCCCGTCTTCAATTTCGTGCTAAGGACTTAACACGTCAGTCCGCAAAAACAAATCACATTCTTTCGCATCATATGACATTTATAATACGAGACGAAGCGGAGAAGATAAGTCGTTTCATAGTTGTAGCCTTGTAGGTTGCAACTCCATGCACACGCAAACGCAACTATTATCTCTCAGTGCTTGAAGCATATATGTTTCTTCAGATAATGCCGCCCAACAATAACATCATTACCACATCTTATTTTTGCTATCAAAGCTATTTTAGAATGGAGATCAGACTGTTTCATGTGAAATCCCAGCTAAGAGGAAAAGAACAAAAAGATAACTAGGAAGGGACAGGGGAAGAGGGACACATTTCACAGATGGCCTTGAACCATGCTACTCTCTTTACGTCCAACTTTCTATATGACACCAACATGGCTGTGACGTAAACTGGCTGGCTAGTCTGTACTCTGTAGGTCGCCAACAGATACCACGCAAAAAAAAAGGGGTTGACAACAGATCATCAGAAGCAGAGCAGCAGTCACCAGCCGGCAGGAACAACTAATCAAGCAGCCGTGCTGGTCACACCTCAGAAGGTGCCGGTCTGAACTCTCATTTCTCACGCTCATATCTAAACAAATCGATAATTACTTGCGAAAGTGAAAGGATGGCATTGACTACAGCCTGTATATGTATGAAATAATCGTGTTAATATCATTGGAAATCATTGTGACAGTGTCGTTTTCAGAATAAGACGACCACGAATCGCAGCAGCAGCAGCAGCAGCAGCAGGTCCAATATAAATAAATAAATATATATGCTTCGTGGTGCTCCATTACAGCTTTTACTTTCAATATAAAGACTTCCTGGCACTAAGTTTCTCATGTCATCCCTTTCGTTGCTAGAAAGTCAGAGCATCAGCACCTTTATTTCGTCTTCGCCATGCAGACAGGCAAGAACAGCGCCATCGCAGTTGTTCCTTAGATGCATTTGTTTTGTACGTCTCCTTCCCATTCCATGGCCGGCTTCGGTCTGATGGTACTCGTTTCTTGCTCTTTTCCGTCGCCCGCTGCAGATGGATTTGCCAAGGTACTACTGCTCCGGGTCGTCGCGCTATGCCAGGGAAGCGAGAGAAAACCGGCGCCGGCCATGGCCGTAATGCCGATGCTCGAGTTGGCCGACTCGGGCAGCTCGGAGCACCTCGAGAAGTTCTCCCACTACGTCGGTTAGTTCGCCTCCTTTCTACTCTTCTTATCCGCTGCTTCAATATCGAGTATCGACCATGGGTCGGAGAGGTATAGCAACGTGGGTTGTTTCTTGTCAGAATTTTACAAGAAGTTTCTCATATTTGGATGAATGATCAAAGTCATTTGTTTCCAAAAAAATGATCAAAGTCAAGTCTGTTATACAACATAAACGTAACGTCTCTTCTTGTACACGAATATGAAAGTGAAAAGGAGAGAGAATCAAGTTTCTATTTATGTAGGGTGTGATGTGGCGTAATCAGAGCCGTCCAAATTACATCTGGCAGTGCCATTTTTTTTGTGATGTTGACTAGGTGGAACCAGTATAGACTCAAGATTATGATCGCCTTTTTGTTTCCAGTGTTAATTGACCAGCAGATAATTTCCGTTTTATGTTTTGGGCATGCGCACGCAGCTCGGCAGATTGGATTCCAAGATATCAACGAGTGCCCGCAGATATGCATGTTGGCAAACAACTACCTCAAGAACACCAAGAATTGCATTGATGACATTTACGGGTATTTTGAGAATGTTCAAAATGCAGAGGCCCTTTATGTTCAATTCATAGAAGAGCTTCACAAATGCATCTTGGGCTATTTTGCTTTCCATTGGGATCATGCGACCGAACTCATCAGCCAGGTATACTGCACAGAAAACATAAAGAAATTTAATATCTATATTTCCCTCGAGAATGGAATTAGTTACAAAAACACCATAGAAGTTAAAATTACACATAGCCATCCTAGTACTTGTCCTGGTCATATACACTTTTTGTGTGACGGTGATAAGCTCTAAACTTGAAAACTGAAAGGCTTAAATTTATTCCAAGTTTTTCGTTAATACATGATCCCCAAGTTCGATTTTGTCTGTGATAAAAATTAGGAAAAATTCCTTTTACTGCACTAAATTATCCATTTAGTTGTCTGACCCCATAAAAAGTTGTGTCCTGATTCACTGCTCCGAATAATTCAAATCTCGGATCAATTTACACACATATATTGAGACATGTGCAGTTTTTGTTTTTCCATGTAAATGTTTCATATTTATTTCGAAATTTGTATCATTATATACTAGATGATATAAATTTGTTCCTTTTTAAAAAAAACATATCTCTATTTTTGTAACACATCATTTTAATAGTA
>LAPY01000021.1:136364-162684 GCA_000970635.1 Eragrostis tef
CCGGGGCGCGCGCCGTGCCCCGCCAGCGCTACCGCATGGGCGTCGGCTACAAGGTGGACGCCGACGACGGCACCGTCACGGAGAACTACTGGGAGCCCGACGACGCGCGGTCGCCGCCGTCGCCCAAGGAGAGGAGGCCGTACCGGATCGAGGTCGTCGGCGTCGTCTGCGACGCCTACCTCGCCGTGGCCCGCGGGATCAGGAGGGCCATCATCACGAGGCGGGCCGTGAGGGTCAAGTCGCAGCTGCAGTCGCACAAGCGCTTCGCCGCCGCGTTCCGGAGGTACAGCCAGCTCGTCGACGGGGCCAGGCTCTACAGCACCAACTCCATGGGATCAGCACAGGTATATATATAGTGTTACACAATCCTTTAACAAGATCATGTAGTACAGAACCTGTAAAAAAAAGTACACACATCTCTTGAGGCGCATTGTTCTGATGAATTATTTTTTACATGCATCTTTGCAGCTGATCGCGTGGAAGGACGGGAACAGCAGCCTGCTGGTCGAGCCGCGGGAGATCGACTGCCTGGAGAAGGTGAGCAACCTCAACGAGAACGCCACCTCCGTCCACGACCTCTACCCCGACGGCACAACAACCTGCGGCTCCCGCTCCATCTGGGAAGACATGATCGTCTCGCCGGCACGCGCCACCCTCCGCCACCTCCGTCCACGACCTGTACCCGGACTGCACCACCACCTGCGGCTCCCGGTCCATCTGGGAAGACATGATCGTCTCGCCGGCGCGCGCCGCCATCCAGCGCGAGCTCAAGGACGCCATCCGGTCCGTGGAGCTCGCCAGCACCGAGCCACCAACCTTGTAGCAACGCCGCCGCGTCATCGACCATGCATATAATTAAAAGAGAAGTGAATTGTAACTATTACGTGATCAATTGATGATCATGATATTTTCGCTGTCCTGATCTGAAGAAGTTTGTTATTCACTGCTGCTAATCAATGTTTATGAGCCGGACCATAGGCTCTGCTTTTCTCTTCATCTCGATGCACCTGTCAGACATAGAAGTTGATATACACTTGCTAATGAATCCCTGGTCTACGCGTCCTACTACAGGTGATTATGTTTGTGCTATACCAGAATCATGCTCTGAGGATGTGCTCTGGTTGAACTGTCCTTTCTTGGCCCTCAACAGATGAAATTTCTGGTACTTTTAAAAATATTTTGTGATTATGCTCAAGCTCGTCTGTCCCATGGTGTTTCTATACACCAAGAGAACATCTCAATTCTTACCGGAGGTTGCTGTTTTATCATGTTACTAACTTCGAAAGCTACAACCATAAGTGCATGAAAAATATATTTTTTAAAAAAAAGTACATTGGATGGATAGCTCCTAGTATCATGTTTCATGCAAAAAATTGATATGGGATAAAACATTTGCAAGATAAAAAAAAAAGGAGTGATACTTTAGCACATGAATGATAGCGGGATGCAGATCAGACATGAATAGTAGCAACCCGCTACTTGGTTGAAATGTTTGTGCTAGCCACACTGATGGTAGTAAAGCAGGGTGCATATAACCAGTGAGAATTCTGTAAGATCTCATTATGTTTTTTTCCTAAAGAATTTGCGTCATGTTCTATGAATATCCTTTTATTAAGATGTCCAGAAGCATATGACACTCCAGGTATTTTTAAAATATATTTTGTGATGGTGCTCTAGGTCATTTTCTTTCTTTGCACTTTGGCCCTGTAATAAGGACTCACATCCGTTGCCAGGCTATGGTAACCTGGTAGCACCATCCCACTTACTTTTTTTTTTTAGGTCAGTCAACCTAGTTAAATTGCACTGGATTTGCTGAACTCCTTTGCTTGCACGTTATGTTATAATTTGTTTATCCTTAATACTATGATCTGTAGCCAACCAAAAAAATCAAATATGTTGATATAAAATGGTAGTATTTATCATTCCCCAAACATCATTTATTCCAAAAGGTCTTTTCCCCCCACCACATGTTGAATTTTGCACAGTTGTCGTGCCGATAAGTGAATGTGACGATGGTGCACTTTGAGCAATTTTAACCTTATTAGTTTGCTGATAGACACTGAACCTGCACATAACCAAACAGCCATTGCATACTTTTGCGACATCCAAATGCGACGTGCAGGGAGCATGGTTTACAAAACCGCTAGAAACGGTATGGTTTTCGCAAAAACCCGCCCAAACCACGCTCCGGTGTGGTTGGAGCGGACAACCGGTTTTCGACGAAAGAATTTGAAATTTTGAAAACCAATCAAACCAAACGGTAAACCGAGAAAACTAAGCGGCTTACCACTCAAACGACCGGTTTGCTTTCAAAAGAATAATTTTTCACTAATGGTTTACCACTCAAACTGAACAGCTTACCTTTTTGGTTTCGACCAGGTTTGAGTTTCGTCATTTGATTGGTTTTTCTAGCAATTTTCGTGAAAACCATGAAAGCGGCCTGCCTGGTGCAGTATCCACGGTACCAAGGCAGGGGAGAGGCAAGCGGTTGGCAACAAATGGTGTGCAGACTGCCGGTGAGATACAAATGTGAGGACTTCTTTTTTTTTTCAAGATGCAGAAGGTGAACCAGGAGCAGGATGCGGCGATGCGAGCAGTTAGGCTGATCAATAGGCTTCACTGGGTCTGGTCCAGCGAGCATGCCCGTTGCCGTTGGCAGCCGTGGTCATTTCTAAATTTCTCTCCGCCATGGCAGAAATTCATATTCTATTCGTTGCGGTGTCCGTTGACAAATTTCCACACATGAATGGTGTCTTCCAGGAAAACTAAATTCTAAGAGTGTCCAATCCATGTTTAGAGTGTCCTACAACCAATTTTGCCTATTAACGATCCGCGATCAATGAATTGCTATAACAGAAAACAGCTTTTGTGCATTCTCTTTTCAGTTTTGACACTGATGGACGGTACATGGGAAGTGAGGAAGAAACCAGGGCGACTAACATGACCTGTGCCAATATTCCCCCCTTAAACAACTGTCCCTTTCCCCACAATATTTATCTTCTGTCCCAATTCTTCATGGCTCCTGAGCAAACCTGATCTATCCTATCTAATGGTTTGTCCATCCTCGTCGTCAGTACCTTCAAAAAGGAGAAGAAAATTTTGTGATCTCCCACTTCACCGTCGGTAATCTCAATGACAGCTAAATGGCTCCATCTGTCATTTTGCAGCCCTTGTTAACAAGACCGGCACTGTTGTTTGGCAACAGTTACTGGGTTCTTGGTGCTTCCTGAAAAAGGGTTTGACAATCACCGGAGTTCCCTATGCTTGAGCCGACTGGGTTGGCATCCTAGTATGGTTGTGCTCACCCTCGTATGTCACGATGAGCATTGATGAATCATCTACACACCGTTCAACATGTTTCCTAGCTGGGCAGCCTCTCACACTGCTGCATTTGTAATAACCCCTGCATTTTATTCAAGTAAACAATAAGTTAGTTTTTTTTCTGACATCAAGATAACAACATGGTTGACTAAAGATAGAAACATATCAAGTGATCTTTAGTTGTCAACTAAAATACCCCAACCACAAGTATCGTTTTGGTTTATATGCAGTCAACACATCCACAGTCAACATAATCCAAAACAACACTTATTCGTAACAGGGGTAAGTACACATAGATCTGTGTCATCCATCAGAGTATCAGACAACTAGATTCATGTGGTTATCATTAATGGACATGTATATTTGTGTAATTTACTATCAAGGTATAAGCACTAGTGCCGAGGTAGGCATCTGACATGGATGCAGGATTATATAGCTAATGAAGCATCAGTGTGTGATTAATCTATGTTGCATTAGAAAGGTATCCACTTTTTTTAGCATCATGATTGATCTATTTTTTCCAAAAGTTCATAAGCAACATCATCCATAGAGTAATTATTTAGTATCACAACAATTAAGGTATCGACACCTCTAGTATACAGAAGCATCTCGAGGATAGAAAACAGATGTGGATAGCATCCTAAAAGATGTCCACTCAGATAAAGCGTGTCCTGATTATCATTGGCGCATTAATTATCAGAAGGCACTTGAGTATGTCAATGAAATATGGCCCTGTGCCATATGGAAATGATGACATCTCTACTGGCATAATTGTTGTTTTAATATTGCTGCCATTAATTGCAACATCATGGCAGCTCATTTTAGCAATATTTTACAAGAACACACATGCAAGGAGGGATTAAACTAGTCATAGTTCAGTCCTTACCTAGGATGAGGGGAGCCCTTAATGGGCTTCTGCCCATATTTCCTCCATGAGTATTCATCCGGAGGTATATCAGCAATTTTGTTACTGATGGCGGGAACTTTAATCGATCTCTTCACCCGTAACTTCCTACTGCAATATGAGAGAAAAGAAAACATCCGATCACATTCTGCCCTTGATTAAAAATTAAAATAACAATCACTGGAATAGCGTATTTACCTCCTTTTTGAGCAATGGCACCTGCCCGTCACAGCACACTTACCAGTCCCATCCTCCCCGCGTCCTGTGCAACGCCTCCTTGGAGCCTGCTGTGCATTCACCGGGTCGCTCATCGCAGGCCCACCGATCAAATGGAACGACGATGACTTGCCATCCAAACTGGCCACACTACCATCCATGCTCAACGAAGACAAGAAGGACCTGGCCGACGACATTGTCCCGGTACCAGTAGTGCTATCAAACTTCAAGTTAATCCCGCTATTGCTTCTCCTGAACATCTCCGCCTGTAACTTCTGCTTTTGCTGTTGATTATGGAACTGATACCGTGATGACACATTGCCGAACTGAAAATGTGCGGACAAAGGCTGGACCATCTTAGGAGGTCCTCCAAGCGGATTCACACTCTGCGCATCCAAAGCTCCATTTCGAGGATACACCTGCGCCGAACTAGGCGAAGGATGAGCACTATTCAAGACCACTACTGGTGTGTTGCTATCTAAGAATCCTTTCTGGCTGAAGAATCCTGAATTCTGTCTTCTGCTGACAACCTTAGCTTTAGGATGGCTTCCACTTGCGCCTGATGGCCCTGCTCCTCCTCCATTGCTGAGCAGGGAGACCACCTTCCTAAACTTGGTGCACGCTTCATCTGTCCCTATAGCTATGCTCCTGAGCTGCGCCGGGTCCTGGGGCTGGGAGAGCAAGGCTAGCACTCTGTGGCAGCTCTCTACGGCTGCCCTGTTCGCCTCCTCCACTTCCTCCATTACCCACGCACCAAAGGCAGACAGAATCCTCTCCTGAACTCTTCACAAGCACCTCAGATTATCCGCAACAGCTCTAGTAGCAGATCTGAACTGCAGAAATGAAGCAGGAAACAGAACTCAGATTTACGAAAACATCATCGAAACCGCTCTTTTATTTCAACACTACGCAACAACCATCGGAGAGAAGCACTAAGCTTCGAGACAAGAAAGCAGCTCGTGACCGGATCGCGGGGGCGCCGTCTCCGCAAGAAATCCCATAAACGGAGGGACGGGCACCAAGCCCGCCGCTGACGGCCGCGGCAAGAAATGATCCGTGCTGGGATTTCTTGCGTGCAGCCGCATCAAAACGGCACAAGCACTCAACCACTAAATGGACACCCCAAAGATTCCACCCACCATGAACTCGCCCAGTAAAGCACCACACGGCACGAAATCCGTATCCGAAGAGCATCGCCCGAGCTCGCGTACTCACCTCGGAGACGATCCGGAGACGCCGGGAGACCGAATCCAGGCGCGCGAATCGAAGCTCGCGGCCGGCGGTCGTCGCCCAGGGGAATGCTAATGGAGGAAGGTGTGAAGGCGAAGAACGAGACGAAGAAGACCAGGCGCAGGGGACGAGAAAATAATTCCCATTTCTCTTTCTTTTTCGCAGCCGAGGACGCCGGTTTCTAAAAAGGGATTTTTGTCCCTGGAAAACTCTAAAAATATGGTTGTCTGTAGGATATGGTTACTTTTAAATTTGCCTCCTGGACACTGAAAAATTGTGTCTTTTGTCCGCAGGACACTATAGCAAGTAAAGTGACTATTTTAAAAACTTTCATCTCAATGCACAAAATAGATTTTACCTTAAAATTTGGCACATAGATATATTGTTGCATTTTCTGCCCACGTGAGTTTTTCTTAATTTTTTTATCAATTATTTGCATAGTTTGATTTAGAAAATAAATATTTTTTAGTAAAAAATGTGTGAAAACAACCAACAGTAGATATGAAAAAAATCATCATGTATTGGGAATACAATAATGCATGTTTGTGAGAAATTTCAAGTTAGAATATATTTTGTGTGTTGATATAAAAATTTAAAAATTATCATTTTTTCTGCTATAGTGTCTTACAGGCAAAAGTCACAAATTTTCAGTGTCTAAAAAGCAAATATGAAAGCAAGGACTGACAAAACAATCAAGAGTGTACAAAATTCCCTTTAAAAAATAGCAGCGGGGTCCCTCGCGCTTTGAAGAAAAGCGACGCCCTCGGAGTAATTAATCACGGGGCCGTACTGCAGACCCGTGACCGTTGAGATGCTCCTGGCCGTCGATGCTAAACAGCGGAGAGATGGACGGCTGGTGATGGGTTTCGCGTCTGAGGAGTGTCTGTTTTTCTAATGGGTTGATGACCTGTTGAGGTCAAAATGTCAAAGACATGAGTCAGTGTGAAGTTGGTTTTGTTGACTATTGCTACGCTCACATGGAAAACATCACCAGCGCATGCAGTGGGCTGCTTTTTCTCTGAGGTGGAGGGGGATGAACTTGAATATTTTAAGATTGCAGATTTCGACAAGCCATCTTTATGTTTTAATACTACTACTAGTGTACTAAGAGTAAAGTTTACCTAACTCAAATTCATTTTGTCTTCGGAAAAGGGGTTTCTCGTCCACTTGGTTGAGACTATGCTTAGAGTCCCATTTTTTTTCCCCCTCGCGAAAAAAAAAGAGTCCCATTTTTTCCTGACAGGCAAAGAAATTCAAAGGGTGTCGATTGTCTAATGACAAGGAGTATGTTAACATGTCTATATATGTTTAGTCTTGGCTCGTAAAATTTTTCTTTTGTTCTTGAGTGATAAAACGGTTCACTTAAGGCACTCGTCCCGCTTCAACTCTGTTCTAGTACTCTTTTGTTTAGAAAAAAGTTCTCTTTTGTTTTTAGCTTATATCTGAAAAATGTGGTTCCACATATTATACTGAAAAAGGGGCATTATATTTGGTTCAAAACAAGTAAATAACAGAAAAGAGCTATTCGGGTCAAGCATTGTACTAGCTAGATGGATGTTCCAGACATTCAGAAATAAAATAACCACAATGCTTAACCAATTTTTTTCAGACAACCATAGATAGAGAGATTCAAATGGGATTGTGTCAATCGTCTTGCGCCTAAAATATTTTACTATGCGAATTTATGCTTAATCTTGGCTTGTAATTGTTTTGGTGGTTACAACATAATAAAATGGTTTCACTTGAAACACCTGTGGAAACGTTCATTTTTTTCCTTTTTACAAAACACAGCCATACTCACACCTGTACACTCTCACCCAACTTCAACTCCGGTATACGTTGTTTAGATAAATTTTCTTTGGTTGGCTCCATTCAATAGTTAAATAACATATGCTGCTGATGAAAAGGAAGAATATATATGGTTCAAAACAATTAAAAAAAAGAATTCAGCTCAAGCATAGTACTAGACGGATACTCCTAACATTCTGAAACAAAAGAACAACCCTAGTATACTAATTCAGATTGGAATGCTTGCGGGGAGAAAATACTGAACCGGTGGCGTGCGGGGCTTCCTTGATTCGTTGTAATAATATAAATACAATCATGAATGAATTATAAGATGCATTATTGCGGAGATTGATTGATTTATTCCTTTGATAAACGAGCGTCAGACACGTGAGGCTAGGGTCCCGTCGATCACATGTTCCTGTTGCATTGCAAGCATCGGAGGTGCTGAAAGGTCAAAGGAAAAGGACGGGTTAGCTAGCTGGACCTGAAGAGTGGAATCTCACACGCATGCCATTCCCCTCCGAGCACATACCTGTACTGTAACCTGAGCCCCTGGATCCGTGATAGCTAGTTGCCTAGTTGGCACATTCAACGTACCTTCGTTTCATCAATGTACTAGTCCGCTAATTTTCATTTCATATAGTACTATACCAAACCCGAAGTTCAATCTTGAGTAGTCTTGAGCTTGTACTCAGGGCCCGTTCGTTTTCGGCCTTTAGAGGCCTCTATTCGGTAGAGGCTCTAAACTTTAGAGCCTGGACTCCGAACGGGCCTCTATAGGAAGAAGAAGACGACGACGAAGGAGAAGAAGCAGTAGGTGATGAGGATGCAGTGTCATTTGGTCGGCAGCTAAACCTGGATTCTAGCCCGGCCACTTCTGGAAGCCGCAAGAGAGGTAGCAGCACTAACACAACAGGAGCTAGTCCATCTAAGAAGTTCAAGAAAAACCAAATTGTCAGCGCTCTTGACCGCCTAGCCAGCAGCAACAGACAAGGCTCAGACAAGAAGTTAGAATTCATGCAGCAACAAGCTGATAAAAAGTGGGAGTATAAGATGCAGAAGAAGGAGGAACATAAGGCAGAATTACGTGAAATGAGAGACAATGCAAAAAGGGATGGATGGAATGTAGCCAGTTTGGAGTACATGGCCTTAGGTCTGTTGCGGAAAGATGAAGACATGATGGAACTGTGGCGGGGCTGTGAGACACCTGAAGACAGGCTGGCCTTCATCCACAATTTCATGAAAATGAACAACATAATTTAGATTGTGTTTCAATTTATGTTTGAACCATTTATGTTTTAGCTGTTGGCTACCATGAACCATTTGCCTGAATGTAATAATTAACGGACCTTGTAGTTGTTGGTGAGGATGTTTTAAATTAATCATTGTTACTCTCCGCTTCTCTTGTTGTATAACTTCGCTTGTTCTATTTTCGGCTGAACAGCACTAACAACATGCTCTTTTGCTTGCAGGATGACACGGACTCAGACATGGACTCAGACAAGGATTCGGACATGGAGCTTTGGATGCAAATAATGGAGGAGGAAGAAGAAGAACACAAGCAACAACTTCCTGCAGTTGTTTACGCTGCGTTCCATCACTTGCACCACTACGACAAAGGCAAAAGAAAGAGAGACAAGGAGACTGGGCTCCAAAAAGTGATGAGGTGGCGTTCTGATCCTGTTTATTGCTATACCAACTTTAGAATGAGTCAACCACTTTTTGATGAACTCCATAAGGTCTTAGTTGAGTCCTATGGTCTGAAGTCCAGCAAGAAATGTAGTACCGTAGAGGCATTAGGGATGTTCCTATGGATGGTTGCTACACCTCAACCCTTTAGACAAGCAATGATCATTTTTGGGAGGTCCTTAGACACTGTTTACCGTTGTTTTACCAAAGTTTTGAATGCTGTAGTGAAGCTAGCAGACCATAATATTAAGCCTAAAGACCCACAATACAGAAACATACATCCACGACTACAAGAAGCTCGGTTCAAGCAACAATTCGACAATTGCATAGGTGCAATAGATGGGACGCATGTGAAAGTTACAGTTGACACAGACAAGGTTGTTCAGTACCTAAATAGGAAGGGTTGGACATCACAAAATGTAATGGCTGTAGTCGACTTCGACTTGAGGTTCACCTTTGTACTTGCTGGCTGGCCTGGATCTGTTCATGACATGAGAGTGTTCATGATGCCGTGCAAAATCATGGGGACAGGTTTCCACCTCCACCACCGGGTATGGAAACCATGTGGTTCATTAATGAAATGCACAGCAGAAACTTTTCATTTGAATTGCCTTACCATTGTTTTTTTTTTCTCATGCAGGGAAGTTCTATCTAGTTGACTCCGGGTACCCTAACAGACCGGGTTATTTGGCGCCTTACAAGGGAACAAAGTACCATCTTCAAGAGTATAGGCTGGGTAGAATGCCTAGAGGTATGAAAGAGACATTCAACTATGCACATTCTTCAATTAGAAATTCAGTAGAGAGGACATTTGGAATTGCAAAGGGCAGGTGGAGGATTTTAAGATGCATTCCGAGTTTTCCTATTAAAAAGCAAGGTAAAATTATTCTTGCATGCTTTGCCCTTCACAACTTTCTGATCGACCATGAATATCTTGATGCTGAAAACGTGGAAGAGGAAGATGAACGGGGCCAATTCAGGCAACAATCTGGTGGGGTTGAAGAAAATGAACCAGGTGATGCGGACATGAATGCATTTCGGGATGACATTGCCCATGCCCTCTACTATAACTGATTGTTGTGTTATGATTGATTTATGCAACTGTTGTTGTCTTGTCATGTGAACAATGGCATTTGTGCTTCGTATGTGAACAATGGCATTTCAGCTTCCTATGTGAACAATGGTAGTTGTGTTTCTTATGTGAACTATGGCAGCTGGCCTTGTGATATTTGACCATTATAGATTTGTTGAGTGATGGATGTTTGTGAAATGAAATATGGTATTATCAGTTTCGATGGTTTGTTATGGTTTCTAATACATGTCCATTTGTCATGGTACATTGTTTGCATGCAAGAAAGGGGCACAAATGTCATTTCTAACACTTTATTGCTTTTTTAGAGGCTGGAAACGAAGAGGCCTCTAAAAGTTTAGAGGCTATAAAATTTATACCTATAAAATTTAGAGCCCCTCTACTGGAGCCGAACGCGCCCTAGAGCAACATGTGGCACTAGCGAACTATACAAAAAATCGAGGTTGTTGCTGTCATACTTGTAGCGTGCTATTGGCCATCAAAGCTCACAAATTTGAGCAACATGTGTGCTGAGGCTAGTGATTCGCTTCAACACAAAAACTGCAAATTTGACCCACATGCCTAGCCATGGCCTTATCCACGGAATGGGATCCACGACCCTCATCGCTCATGCGCGCAGTCACGCAGTGCAGTCAGTTGGTCGACTGTCTGACCCAACTGTACGAATCCTACAGCTCCAGCCAAACAATTGTTTGCTCATTTCTTCTTCACCAACGGTCGATGCAACAACCGCTTGGAGGATATCGATCGCCAATATTAAGTCCCGGATGGATGGGTGTTGCTGACCACTAAACTGGATTTGTTAGGAGATGTAAAGACAAATATGTGATTAAATTTTTCCAGCTCATAGATAATGTTGCCAATTTCACTATTTTGATGCTATGGTTCCGGAAGAGAAAAAATGAAATTGAGGAAGAATCAATTGGTCAGGACCAAATCCGCTATGTCACTAATTTTAACTATTATAAGATTGCAGATTTCGACGAGCCATCTTTAATGTAAGGGACTACTTAGTTGAGACTTCAAACCTACTACAATATGATTATCCGAGAAAAGAAGTTCAAAGGGATTTATTTAAATTGTCTAACGTTCAAAAATAGGTTGAGCTTTCTTTAATTTTTCTGCGTGATAAAATGGTTCCAGTTGAACCATGTGCAAAATTACGACATTCAGCTTATTCTTAACAAAAACACAAAATAAATGAAGACGTCAATGTACATATGTGCACACCCACACCTAATCCAACTTCGTGCTTACTTGTTTGGATAAATTTTCTTTTGTCGCCATTACATTACATCTGAAATTTGTGAGTCCATACAATGCCAATGAAACAATGTACATATATATATTAGAAATGAACCAATATACTTGATTCAAATGATTCAGATTCGTGCTATAGGAACGACCGGTTTGATAGGCGTTCTGACTAGAGCATTCCTAATATGAGCCTTGACTTCCGCAGGGTAAATGAAATCAATGGATCGCACCAGAGGTCCGGGTCGTATAGCAGTCACACAAAAGATGAAATAGCTATTTTCAATTGTTAAATAAGGGGAAACAATATTTTTGGCTCCAGAGTAATAAGGCGGATGGTCTTAACACTCGGGAAAAAAAACATAGTGTAAAAATTAAGATAGGAATTCTTGTGAGAAAGAATTCATGACGTTCGTATGGTTTTTCTTCCCAAGAACTCTACATGACCAAACCTATCCAAAGTGAGGTTCTAAACCTCCCAGACTAACGATCTCGAAAACTAAATCTTGAGTTGAACATAATCGCCTACAGACAGAGATCTGGAGCCATCAATCCTCCCACCAAAATGTCATACACAGGTATGTGAGAAACAATCGGTTCTCAATCAATGAACCTTAACTGACAGTTCCACCAGCCAACTCTTCGATTTGGCTGGTAGAGTTAGTTTGATTAGTAGCTTATGCTTCTATTTCTTCCTTTTTTCTGGAACTGACTTTCAAGGACATCATTTACGTTGTTGGGTGGACACCGGTCAGCACGATTCCAAGCATTCATCTGGCAGAAGCACTCTGGCCATGAGTTTGTGTAGAAAGACTCTGGACGGATGCGTTTGTGGGGGGCGCCAAAACGGGTGTTGAGCATGACCTGCCTGATCCTCTCCTCGTACCCAGATGCATGCCCCTCCTCCATGTCCATGAATATCGGAGCAAGGGCCTTCCTGTTTGGTGTGATTGTGGTTTGGAAACCACAGTATAGGCGATGACCCATGAGATTGTTTGCGAAGTTGCTCGGGCCATCATATGTGGGTATAAAGATGTCTGACAGGAGACAGACCATGTAATCAACTGCTGACCTCGCTAGCCCTCGGGTATTTTCTTCCAGCTTTCCACTTCCAACCATACTATGGTTTTCTAGACGTGAAAACATAGCCTCGAATGGCTTCATGAAGCGTTTCCCACCAAAGAGCTTGCCAGAAGCAAGGTAAATCCGTGTTGTGTTATCAAATCCCATAGCACGTATAATAAGACCAACCTGAAAAACAATATAAATAGACCATTTTTACGTTATTTATGGAAAGAATTATTCAACAAAAAAGTCGATTATCATGGCTATTGTATTTATTTTTCGTATACTGTCGTCCCACATTTTTATGCCTATGGTGTTTGGAAATAATATCAGCTATTCGTTTGGTCAGGTCTAACGGTCAAAAATAGAGAGGAACCATTTAGAAGGAACCTTAAGTTGTGGACTGGTACCAAAAATTAGTGGGCCGAGAACTAATTTTTCTCGCCTTTTCTAGTTAGTTAAAAGGTAATTCGGTACTTGCGCATCCCGAATCAAGCATCGGGATTGAACGACTGCTGGATCGAATCACTACTGCGTTCTTCGACGAGGACGTCAACTGCACTAAGGACGAAGATAAGGATGGCCAAAGCGCCGACGAGGATAGCAACTTCATCTCCAACAATTACGATTACTTTGACGAAATTTGCAACGAAATCCTGTGGATCGGTCCGACCAATTGACCATTAAGTTCTCTTTATCCATCAGTGATTCCTATCCCTAACCTTAACCAAGCATGGAAACTGCCGCCTCAAGCGCCATGGACGCGTGTACTGGTGGAGGATCTCATTTTAACTGCCATCAGTTCATTTTACGACATTCATGTTTGCTCCCATTTGGTCCATGGAAAAGGAAAGGGGAGTCCGCTTGAGCCGGATGAAGACGATGGAGTCTGAAGTAGTAGTTGAGCAAAAAAAATTGGGTAGGCTCCACGGTGGAGTTCTTAATCTATACAAACGAAAAAGCAGTGCGTGCAGAATGAAAAAGAATGCGGCGGGAGAAGACTAGTGCGTGCAAGCATGGGCGGCGGCGCAATCGTTCGTCGGCGGTGGGAACTGTCGTGAGTGCGACCTGTGTAGCAACCGTTCATCCCTGAATATCAGGGGGCGGAGGAGGTGGTCATGTGAATTACTAAACTGCCCATATTTAAGTTAAACTGGGCTGTTTAATGAGCATATTAGATCGACGGCTGGCCATAATCGCTGGAAGGAACCGTAGGTTCCTTTCAAGCACCATAGAACAGCTCCAAGAAATAATATCAAAAGGAACAAGGTATATTGTATACCTCGAACAAACCATTGTCATGTGTGACAGTGTGAGCCAAAAATGTACGGCTTAGTCTGCTCTAGTGGTCTTTCGGGTAAAACAGCCAACAGAGCGTTCCTTTTCACTCATTTTGATATAATCATTTTTTACCAATCAAATATTTGTATATAAGTTTCATATTTGTTCCTTATAATTATTTTTTACCAATCAAAATGGTTCATTTAATGGGTGCATCTAGGGTCAAAACACCCTAACATTAACCACCAGATATTTTACTTTCTTGAGTTTCTTCCACGATGAGCAAGACATCCACAATCCAGTTCTACTCCGGCGACTCCGTCAACGGCGCCACGCGATCACCGAAGTGGTGGAAAGGTCAAAGGAAAAGGACGGGTTAGCTAGCTGGACTTGAAGACGCTGGACCTGAAGACTGGAATCTCACACGCATGCCATTCCCCTCCGAGCTCAGACGTGAGTCCCTGGATCCGTGATAGCTAGTTGCCTAGTTGGCAACTTCAACGTACCTTCTTTTCATCAATGTAGTCCGCTAATTTTCATTTCATTGTATACCAAACCCGAAGTTTAATCTTTTGAGTAGTCTTGAGCTTGAACTCATAATGCTTGTGTTAGAAACAATTCATGACGTTCAATCGTATGGTCTTTCTTCCCAAGACTCTACATGACCAAACGTCCAAACCTATCCATAATCAGGTTCTAACTTCTAAACCTCCCAGACTAACAATCTCGAAAACTAAATCTTGAATTGAACATAATCGCCTACAGAGATTTGGAGCCATCGATCATCCCTCCTAAAATGTCATACCCAGGTCTGTGAGAAACAATCGGTCCACAGTCAATGAACCTTAGCTGACTCAGTTCCACCAGCCAACTCTTCGATTTGTCTGGTATAGATGGTTTGATTAGTAGCCTATGCTTCTATATCTTCTTCTTTTTCTTGGAACTGACTTTCGAGGACACCATTTACATTGTTGGGTGGGCACTGGTAAGCATGATTCCTAGCATTCATCTGGCAGAAGCACTCTGGCCATGAGTTTGTGTAGAAAGACTCTGGACGGATGCGCCTGTGGGGGGCGCCAAAACGGGTGTTGAGCATGACCTGCCTGATCCTCTCCTCGTACCCAGATGCATGCCCCTCCTCCATGTCCATGAATATCGGAGCAAGGGCCTTCCTGTTTGGTGTGATTGTGGTTTGGAAACCACAGTATAGGCGATGACCCATGAGATTGTTTGCGAAGTTGCTCGGGCCATCATATGTGGGTATAAAGATGTCTGACAGGAGACAGACCATGTAATCAACTGCTGACCTCGCTAGCCCTCGGGTATTTTCTTCCAGCTTTCCACTTCCAACCATACTATGGTTTTCTAGACGTGAAAACATAGCCTCGAATGGCTTCATGAAGCGTTTCCCACCAAAGAGCTTGCCAGAAGCAAGGTAAATCCGTGTTGTGTTATCAAATCCCATAGCACGTATAATAAGACCAACCTGAAAAACAATATAAATAGACCATTTTTACGTTATTTATGGAAAGAATTATTCAACAAAAAAGTCGATTATCATGGCTATTGTATTTATTTTTCGTATACTGTCGTCCCACATTTTTATGCCTATGGTGTTTGGAAATAATATCAGCTATTCGTTTGGTCAGGTCTAACGGTCAAAAATAGAGAGGAACCATTTAGAAGGAACCTTAAGTTGTGGACTGGTACCAAAAATTAGTGGGCCGAGAACTAATTTTTCTCGCCTTTTCTAGTTAGTTAAAAGGTAATTCGGTACTTGCGCATCCCGAATCAAGCATCGGGATTGAACGACTGCTGGATCGAATCACTACTGCGTTCTTCGACGAGGACGTCAACTGCACTAAGGACGAAGATAAGGATGGCCAAAGCGCCGACGAGGATAGCAACTTCATCTCCAACAATTACGATTACTTTGACGAAATTTGCAACGAAATCCTGTGGATCGGTCCGACCAATTGACCATTAAGTTCTCTTTATCCATCAGTGATTCCTATCCCTAACCTTAACCAAGCATGGAAACTGCCGCCTCAAGCGCCATGGACGCGTGTACTGGTGGAGGATCTCATTTTAACTGCCATCAGTTCATTTTACGACATTCATGTTTGCTCCCATTTGGTCCATGGAAAAGGAAAGGGGAGTCCGCTTGAGCCGGATGAAGACGATGGAGTCTGAAGTAGTAGTTGAGCAAAAAAAATTGGGTAGGCTCCACGGTGGAGTTCTTAATCTATACAAACGAAAAAGCAGTGCGTGCAGAATGAAAAAGAATGCGGCGGGAGAAGACTAGTGCGTGCAAGCATGGGCGGCGGCGCAATCGTTCGTCGGCGGTGGGAACTGTCGTGAGTGCGACCTGTGTAGCAACCGTTCATCCCTGAATATCAGGGGGCGGAGGAGGTGGTCATGTGAATTACTAAACTGCCCATATTTAAGTTAAACTGGGCTGTTTAATGAGCATATTAGATCGACGGCTGGCCATAATCGCTGGAAGGAACCGTAGGTTCCTTTCAAGCACCATAGAACAGCTCCAAGAAATAATATCAAAAGGAACAAGGTATATTGTATACCTCGAACAAACCATTGTCATGTGTGACAGTGTGAGCCAAAAATGTACGGCTTAGTCTGCTCTAGTGGTCTTTCGGGTAAAACAGCCAACAGAGCGTTCCTTTTCACTCATTTTGATATAATCATTTTTTACCAATCAAATATTTGTATATAAGTTTCATATTTGTTCCTTATAATTATTTTTTACCAATCAAAATGGTTCATTTAATGGGTGCATCTAGGGTCAAAACACCCTAACAGTTAACCACCAGAAATTTACTTTCTTGAGTTTCTTCCACGATGAACAAGACATCCACAATCCAGTTCTACTCCGGCGACTCCGTCAACGGCGCCACGCGATCACCGAAGTGGTGCGGCCTCACAGCAGGACCACTCCTCACTCCTTGTGCGAAGTCCATGCCAAGCCCTGCGGCGAAATCTGCAGACCTCCGCAGCCTGCGCATTCGCATCTATTTGCTGCTTTCCCCATCCCGTGAGCTAGGCAAGCTTGAAACAAGAGGAAAAGTCAAAGAAGAAATTGGATGGGCTGACGGAGAAGCACGAAACTGGATTGTGGATGAACAGCGCCTTCGCCGTCGCGTGGAGGTGGGACTCAATCGCCTCCTTGCCGTTGCACAATAAGGCTGACCATGATGTTGTCCACTCAACCTGGACGCTCAGCTTGCCTCTCTGGTTGTATATGGTGCCCGAGGGACTGCACAGCTGAGACACAGAAGGGATGACGGCGGAGTGCTAGGTGGAGCTAGGATGGAGGAAAGCACAATGCCATTTTTTAAATCAACAAAAAAGTAATGGTACCAGTGACACGAATCATTTTGAGTGCTGTGAGAGTAATTTTCCCTAATTCATATATTAGCACTCAACAAACATCAGGAACAATGTCTAGGACTAGAAGAAGAATCAGTACCTCTTCTGGAGTTAAAGAGCACTTTCCAATGACCTTCCTTTCCTTGTAGACAAGGGTCTTGTTTGGAAAATGTTCTTCCCGATACTTCAATAGGATTTCCTGTTCTTTAGGTGAGAATATGTCAATGCACCTGCAGTTTTCATTTTGGATGTAAGGTATGTTCATATCTAGCAACAGAAAAAAAAAACGAAATTACATGGCAACACATGCAAGTAATAACCACTGCATATAACAAATTTTTATGTACAAATTATCAACAATAGTCAAATTGACGAATAAAATAATAGAATAGTTTTCTAAAATTTTAGTATCAAGAACTGAAAATGGCCATTGTGACCTTATCTTAATAATTTGATGTCTATGAATGAATAAATGTTATGAGTTCCATGTAATGGCCATTTTTGTCCCTCTTCAAGATTTCCCTAAGCCTACAACAACAACAAGCTTATTAGTCCCAAACGAGTTGGGGTAGGCCGTAGGCACTTTCCTAAGCCTACTACAGGAAAAACAAAATCCAGGGGTAGGCTTCTCCAACAATGGATACAGTAGTTTTTTTTAAAAAAAACAATGGATACACTTCAGAAATAAGCAAACCACACACTGTGGTTTGATCAAAATCGTACCCGGCATATGCAAGCATATCCAGCTCAAACCGAAGATGAATTGACATGAAATGGCCTTCTGAACGAAGCTTATTCACTATATCACTGCTTGTTTTTATGATATTTGACTTAAATTGTAGTGCGTGATAATTCACCCTGCATCTCAATCTCTGGAGCTCTGGATCATCAATTTCTTCTGCCAAACGGTGTGAAAATGGAGTTAAATATATGGCACCATACTTCCTTATCTTCTCCAGAGCAGTTGTTCTGTACCAAGTAACTGGTGCATCTCTAGGTGGATCAATCTGTAAGGACAAAAAAGTGTTCCATAAGTACAGAAAATCAAGAAAACGTTAGTTTGCAAAGAGAGAAAAAGTGACTTTTAGTATAGTTAAATTTAGAGTTCTACTGTGCTCTAAATATATTCACCTTATATGCTCTGAGCTTCTTGGTCTTTCCCTGTGCAGTGATTTTTGGAACGCTCATAACAATTCGAACATCATATTTCAATGTCTTGATGAAGTGGGGAACATCATATATATCTACAAAACCACTAGTCCCATACATAAATGTTAAAAAAAAAAGTAAACACCAACCAAGAACAATCTTATGGATTATTCAACGTGAACAAGTTGAACAAGAAGGTAACTATAAAGCTGAGAAGAAGGGAACTCAATGTAAATGTAGAAAATGGGACCTCATTATAATTATACATAAATGTTAAAAAAAGGTAAACACCAACCAAGAACAATCTTGTGGATTATTCAACGTGAACAAGTTGAACAAGAAGGTAACTATAAAGCTGAGAAGAAGGGAACTCAATGTAAATGTAGAAAATGGGACCTCATTATAATTAGCAACTAAATCATCTTGCAAGGAATGAAGCATGCTAACATGCAAGGTCGCCTTATAATTTGAAAATCATAGCCAGGTGGTTCAACACTTAGTTTTGGGATTGTCCAACTAATTTTTCACCATAACTTCTAACATCTTCATGATGGCATTACCCAGAACGAAAATACGGATTTTAGGCTTACCTACCTCTCATCATGCCAGAATGAATTTGTATCTAACTCCGGCAGCACTAACGTAGCATTCATGATTCGTGCTACAACAACAGCATTACATATCTACAAAATCAAAGCAACAGTAACCTTTCTCTCAGCTATGTTGCCATGAATACATAAAACTTGCATGATGAACTATGCTACTTTAGAGACAAAGTTTTTTACATACTGCGCTGCGTTGCGTTGTTGGGACAAACCGCCATTGCACCGGACACGCACGTACCCATTGCTCTCAGATTCAGTTGGTGGGGCTGCAAAGAGAGATTTCAGAATTTCATTTTGCCATCACACAGAATGGCACAAGACTGGACCGGTAACTTCTGGTTCTGGGAGGATACACAGAGGAACTTACGAGGCCAATAGGCACGTGGTGCAGAAGATGCTCTCCAACCATTTGAATCTGCAGTTCTCCACAACTCATTAACATGAAAATCCTTGAGTAGTAGCACTGATGTCAGTATAAGATAGTATAATTTGGTAAAAGTTCAAATAAGAATTGTATATACAATTCATTCCATAAGTTTTGCAAAACTTAATCTATAGGTCAAAGGAAGTGAAACAGAAATATAAGTGACGCACCAAATTGTCTAAGAAAATTGGGGCATTTCTTTTTGACATGATTCCTTATTCATTAATTGTTTTGTGCCAGAACATGATGGATAGAACCATACTTTGTGCTGCCTTGATTTTAATAGTTATGTGTCAGTTCCTTACTCTAGTCTTTCCATCAGGATTACTTCCTAACAGCCTTCAGCTGGCAAAATTGAGGTTATGAAACATCATGTGTCAACTGTCAGTCCTCATATTTATGTCGTAATCTGCCGGCATGCTTCAATGTTTACAGTTCTATTATAATGCAGTAAACTGTTTATTTACACTTGTCACTTTTTCATAGATCCTTGGGGTGCTGATTAAGCAAAATAATAGTTATGGAGAAGTTGGACCTTACACAATTTTTGAAAGTACTGTTGACATTGCTATCCCTACAACGTCAAGCGAAACAAACAGCTAGCACAACGATCGAAATCGCTATAGAAACAGGCGTGGGAGAGGCGAGCACACCTGAACCCTGTAGGTGCCGAGGAGGACAACGGAGGCGGAGGACCAGAGCCAGATAGTGCCGGTAACAAGCGCCGCTACGGCGACCAATAACAGCCGCGCCGGTCCGCGATGCCGGCGCAGTAATCTCGCTGCTGAGGCCCCTGCGAGCGTGGTTCGCCGAATCAATCGTATCAGCAGCACAAAATAGACCACGATGAAAAAAGGAAAAGCACGGGAAAGGAATTGGGGGCGGATCGCGCGCCGCTGGACCAAGCGAGCGGCTCACCTGCGCATTGGGATCGATCAGGCGTCAATCGCGTGAGGCGGCGCAGGAGGCAAATCGGTAAGGAACCGATGCGAGGATTCGAGAATGGTGTGTTCCCTTGCAAAAGAACCACTCTGTGTCATCTTCAAAATCACATCCGTAGGATCTCGCCGAGAATGAAAGCTGACTGTCCGATCTACACTTTACTACATATGCTTTTAGGCCCTTCAAGAAATATCAAATAGTACAACTTATGTTTGGTTCTTTGCATCGTCGCATCCCTCTTCTTCCTCTTGCTTTCGAAAGCTCTGAATCCCAACAGCCCGTGGGGCACTCCTGCTCGGCTGCTCCGAGTCTTATATGGCCTTGCTGCAGCAATTGTGAAATTCCATTTCCACCCACCCTCCGGCTTCCCCCACCATCAAGCCAACCGGCGTCGCAATGCAAGTCACGCTGGCCCTCGAAGCGTGCCCCGTGCACACGAGGCAGAACTCATCGCCGGAGTTCTGCTGTTGTAAGGTACCTGCGAGCGGAGCTCCAACAGGAGCAGGAGATGGGCACAAAGTAGTAATTTGATATGCAAGAAAAGGTCGATGAACTCAGTGTTGATTCTGTTGAACAACGAGAGCATAGGTCTATGAACGCAATTTGTTATTCTAAAATGAACAATGAGAGAATAGGAAATTGGAAATGGGCGATTTTGATGTAGTCAGCTAACTTTTATTTGATTGCATACCAAATCAAAGTTGAGCTTGAACCCAACCACTTCATGACTAGAGCTAGTCTTGAGCTTGGATTGGGACTTCGGAGTGCTCGTGCTAACATATTGAAGCGTGCTTTTGGGTTTTGGCCATCAAAGCTCCAAAAAAAAATACCAACATTTGTGCTGGGAAAGAGGTTAGTGATTTGCTTCAATACAAAAGCTGGGAATTCTCATGGCCAGTTGAAAACACAAAGATAAGCTAATGACTTCATGTCACCGTCACTCGATTCAGTTCACAGACGCACAACTCCATAATTCAGAGCTCAATGGCTTCAAAGATTATGACACAAAGCCCCCGGAAACGCATTCCGAAATGAAATATGTCTATCCATCAGGCTTCTCCAGAACAAACATCAGTAACCTAATAATACAGTCCAGGCATCCGTCAAGTACATGCATCATAGATAATGAGCTACTGAAACTAAAACTTTCTTTCTATCACACAGTCCAGCATCACAAGTTTAAATGAAGTGGGAGGACTGAGAACTGAAATGGTCCCTCAACCAGAACCGGCACCCATACAATTGAAGACACAGCAACTTTAGTGCTCACTAAGTCACTATTAATCTTCCTCCAAGTTGATGGCATCCTTGAACTTCCCATATAGTATCTTCTTCAGCTCAGCCATCTGGGCAACTATGGATTCCTTCTCCTCCTCTAGCCTCTCCAGCTTCTTAGCGGCATCCTCTTTCATCTGCTCCAGCTTTGTCTCGACGTCGTCCCTTGGCATGTGAGCAAACACTTCTCCAATTTGGAAACGCACAACATCTTCATCCGACAAAATAAGTTCATTCCCAGCATCATCCAGGTTTTCATTTGCTTCCTGGAGCATACAACAAAAAAGCGAACATCATTTTATGTATTTAGGAATGGTATGGACCCTATCTCAACCATTTCATAAGAATCAGCTAAGTTTCCACAAGTCCTGTAAGAATTTCCCCATCACAAACAGAGACATACCTTGAACAGCACTATCTCTAGATAGCAAATTTTAATGTAGTGCGATGAAGAAATTTTCTAAGGGAAATGTTACAATCTTCATGATAGTACAAAACTATCACATAAAAGTCTACTTAGAATGAATTCAGAAACCATTTGATATATTCGTTTAGAAGAAAATCATAAGAAAAACAGGAGAATACTCCAAAATGCCTCATTAGTACACATCCATCGAATATATGGAGGGGTTAATGCAGAGAAGTACTATGATTGCCAGTCCGCAGGGATGAACACACCACATAAACTAAGCAACATGATAGTCCCCACCCATAGTAACTTCTCACCACAAGATCCCACACAGTAACTAGGCATTGATGCACATACTACCTCATATTGCAGGAAATGTCAACTTGGGACGCTGTATGACGAACGTTTGCTCCAATGATTAAGAATATACAGCAAGCTGAGCATATTGGATTAAAAAAAACGAATGCAGTTTAACCTTCTCTCACACACATTTCTGTTTATTCTTATAAAGTCACTATAAATTAAAACATAAAGAATAGACATCCTTTGAACATCCAAAAGTTAACATACAATCTATTCAGTGTGGACGTGAAGAATGTGTAAACTATATACCAGTGATACTTCTGTAGTTTGCATATACTTGAAAAGCATAAGGAACAAAGTATTACAGTAATTTAAATGTGCAAGGAACATTTATTGCTGAAGAGAAAAAATATATGGAGGAGCATGAGCTGGAAAAAGTAGTAGTCGACTAGTCATTTTTCTGTAGTAACAGCAGTTTACAATCACCTGTTTCAACTTTCAATACACCAAAATGCAGTAATTGAAATCCAAGCAGCTTAAGTGCTTGAGTGCATATTTGGTTAAAGTCTGAATGCAATACATTTAGGCAAAGAAACAACAGAAGAGGCTAAATTAGCAGGACTGACAAGAATGATTGAAAGGTCAAACAAAAGATAAGTCTGTGCCTTTTCACTACAGGCTAGAATCAAGGCTGCCCAAAATTCTTTGTAAGTCTTCCCAAAATTCTTCGTTATTACAATAAAGCGGGACTCATACAACAAAAAAGCGAACATCATTTTAAGTTTATGTATTTTAGGAATGGTATGGGCCCTATTTCAACCATTTCATAAGAATCAGCTAAGTTTCCACAAGTACTGTAAGAATTTCCCCATCACAAACAGAGACATACCTTCAACAGCACTATCTCTAGATAGCCAATTTTAATGTAATGCGGTGAAGAAATTTTCTAAGTTAAGGGAAAACTTAAATGTTGCAATCTTCATGATTAGTACCAAAATATCACATAAAAGTCTACTTAAAATGAATTCAGAGACCATTTGATATATTCATTTAGAAGAAAATCATTAGAAAAACAGGAGAATACTCCAAAATGCCTCCTTAGTACACATCCATCAAATATATGGAGGGGTGAATGCAGAGAAGTACTATGATTGCCCATCCGCAGGGATGACCACACCACATAAACTAAGCAACATGATATTCCCCGTCCATAGTAACTTATCACCACAAGATCCCCACAGTAACTAGGCATTGATACACATACTACCTCATATTGCAGGAAATGCCATTAACTTGGGACGCTACGTGGCGAACGTTTGCTCCAATGATTAAGAATATACAGCAATCCTGAGCATATTGACATTAAAAAGAAAACTGATATGTAGCTTAACCTTCTCTCATACATTTCTGTTTATTCTTGCAAAGTCACTATAAATTAAAACATAAAGAATAGACATCCTTTGAACATCCAAAAGTTAACATACAATCTATTCATTGTGGACATGAAGAATATGTAAACTATATACCAGTGATACTTCTGTAGTTTGCATATACTTGAAAATCATAAGGAACAAAGTATTACAGTAATTTATATGTGCAAGGAACATTTATTGCTGAAGAGAAAAAGATATATGGAGGAGCATGAACTGGAAAAAGTAGTAGTCGACTAATATTTTTTTGTAGTAACAGCAGTTTACAATCACCTGTTTCAACTTTCAATACACCAAAATGCAGTAATTGAAATCCAAGCAACTTAAGAGCTTGAGTGCATATTTGGTTAAAATCTGAATGCAATACATTTACGCAAAGAAACAACAAAAGAGGCTAAATTAGCGGGACTGATAAGAATGATTGAAAGGTCAAAAAAAAAGATAAGGCTGTGCCTTTTTCACTACAGGATAGAATCAAGGCCGCCCAAAATTCTTTTTACGTCTTCCCGAAATTCTTCGTTATCACAATAAGAAGGACGTTAGGTGGAAGACTTCTTTAGACATTTTTATTATAGTATTCGTACGTGAGGTAACAAATAACCTTAGAACTATAATTATTGCTATCTGTAACAAAATTCCGTCACCAGCCAAACGTATAGACAGGTATACACGTGAACCAAACAGATCATGTAATGCAAAATTGTGATATTGCAGTGCAGGAAATACTCAAAACTAATAGGATCCATAAACAAGCGAATCCAGAAATTCATCCATTTCTCTAGTAAATGACAGTGCAATGCGATTGGCACGTAATCCATTAGGAGTAGCACGCAAGTCGAAAGGATCCCAAGTTTGGAGAGGTGACTATCTTCTCCATCATATCAAACCAATCAAGAAATGAGCATAGCCTCCAGCAATTTTGCAAATAGAATCAAAACACAGTACCATTACCCAACTAGAACCTAAAAATCTAGAGAACAAGCACGTCTCGAAAAGCCCGATCTGCTCAAAGGCTATCCGTCTCCACCTCATTTTACACAGACCAAGCAATGCAGATACCAGGAGCATGGAGTAGCAAACAATAAGTGGGCAATAGAGAAAGAGAGAGCATGGAATCTACCTTGGCGAGCTTGATCTCCTCGTCCAGCTCGTGGAGGCGGTTATTGAGGCGGCCGAAGCGGTTGATGTTCTGCTGGTCCTCCCATGTCACCTGCGCCTCCGTGCCGTCCCCCTGCGGAACCAGTCCCCACACCACACCGACCCCGAGATCAGAACAGAGACAAGAACCAGAACAGATCGAACTGCAAGCGGGATTAGACCAAGGGAGCGGATTCAAGTCAGGGGCTAAGGTTTGCCCCTTCACTCTACCTGCTGCATCTCCGGTTGCCTCTGGGTCACGCCGGCCGGAGCTTAGAAGCGCGGGCGCGGTCTCCGGCTGATCCGCTCTTCAGGGTTTGGGGCTTTGCGAGATTCGGACGGGGGCTGGAGAACCTGAGCTGCAAGGGCAGGTCGGGAAGGGGCGTCTATTTTATTTTATTTAATTTGCCAAAGGCTACTCAGAAGGGAAATTTCATTTCCAAGAGGGAGAGACACATGAGCAAAACTGATGATATAATAGAGATATATAAAAGAGAGGAAATATGACAAACCTCGAGGGAGACTTTAGGAAACTGAAAAACAAAATGGTTTTTGCCGGTGTTGTTGAATTGAAAATGAAAAAAAATATCACCTAACAAACGAAAATGAAAAAAAAGATGTTTCATGAAGGCACTACAAAATAATTTCCCTGTGAGCACATGGAAAATAAGCATTATTTTGTGGAGAAAAAAGTTGTTGGTGATGCTACAAGTGCAATTGAATATTCAGTTCCACAGTATGTGAACACATGTTTGGCTCAACCTCCTAATAAGAATTTTATCCCAATTAAATAGAATGCCATATCCTTTTACGATGTGACAAAGAATTAAGGAATAGTGAGATAAAAGGACTATACATACATTGTTTTCAAGATAGCATGTCTCTTGCATTTATCTTTGAAAACAACGAAAATAAACAATCATTGTATGAGCTAGTTTAACCATTAAATAAATCTCTTATGGCGTATTTAGAAACAACACAACAGAACAATCAATCAGGACTGGCCTACTGTTCCGTGTACTTCGGATAAGGATACGATCTCACAAAGTAAGCTGGATTTTATAACCGTAAATTTCACAAAGGTCGCTCAAGCACTGCAAACAGTAAGTTGGATATTTACTGCATTAAATTTCAGGTAGAAATTCACACTCTTACTTCTACATAACAAGCCCGCGGGTCCCACAACAAAAGTAGATTTCATAAATCATGTGGTGGCAATAGCAAAGGCTAAGGTCAATGAAGAGGAGCTGTCAGAGGAAGATAGATGATCAGAAATAAGAATAAATGAGTCAAACAGAACAAAAGATCAAAAACTGCCATTTCAACTGCGGGAGTTCAAAGAGAAATATCATATCACATTTTTTTGTACAACAATTCATTATACAGCCGAAAGAAATATTTGCAATAACTCTAGTCATCTC
>LAPY01000021.1:179103-193714 GCA_000970635.1 Eragrostis tef
CCCCCGCGGTGCACCGCGCTCGCCCGCCTCTCGCTCCGCATGGAAAGGTGAGGGGAACCCTTCCGCGCGCAAATCGAACGAATCTAACCCGGTACCCTGCGATTTTAGACGCGATCTGGGCGCGCCGCCCTTAGATCGATGGGGCTAGATCTTTGATCGGCGGACGCGATTGGTGCGACCGTGTGAGGCATGATTCCTGTGTACGATGCTTGAATTCTGGTTAAAGGCTACAAATACAAACAACTGAATATGGAAAACGATGATATTTCTGGTTCTGGGTAGGTTATTAAGCAACACTGTTTGATACTGCGTCTGCCTAATGATTTCTGTCACGATGGGAGGCTTGTTAAGCAATGGGCGTGGAGATGTCTGTCTGTTTTGGATATTCTTGTGGTGCTGCTGCAAGACAAGTGCGCAGATCATTAGTGCTTTAGGTCCGTATGAGAGTATGGGTTCACATATCTACTGGCTAGTTAGTCCATGCCGATTTATCATTGTCACGACAGGAAAACATGCAGCATTTTTGGACACTGCAAAATGTTGGCTTACTGTTTGCTTTTTGGTTCCGGTGATTTAAAACATGCAACTCCCTTTTTCAGGAAGAATCTTGTTGGTGATAAGCTTGCTTGTGTTCTGTGGCTACCTCTTCAACTTATCATATTCCCTTTTTCTCATTTGTTTTTCCTGTTGGATAGGCTGTTTGATCACCAGTCCATGCTTCGACACTTACTTGTCGGAAAAATATGTCACTTCGTTTTATTTTCAAACAGGCTGACAAATGCAACCATTCTTGCGCTTATGGTACCAAGCCCACTTTTTTCTTTCTGAATCAAAATTATCAGATGTGAAGCTTTTCTACATTGGAATTATCTTGTGCACTTAAGTTGACCCCGAAGTTGATACACAATAATGTTATGTTTTTTTATACGATCTTACTAATGTAGATGATTACTCTGTCTTTATTCCTGCATATATTTCTTTTCCGAGAAAAAATTAGCTGTACTCCTAACATGTATGTTCTTGTATGTACGTTACAGTGATTTTGATTCCACTACACTGGCATGTCTTGCATTTTCTTGCCCAAGTTTAAAGACTCTGGAGATTACCATGGCTGCCAATGCTGTTAACAGGATTACTGGGTACGTTATCCTTCGTTGCAACTTAGATGACTAGTATGCCTTGTTTACAACACGAGCTCCTAACTTGTCTGTTTTTTCATGTCACTGCATTCGTCATTCGTCAGTTGCAATGCTATGTATTTCTTTGCATAAAATAGCCTAGTTATGGTCATCCATCGGCACATGCCATCTTGAAATATATATTAGTTGTAAAAATTATATTTCAAACTAGTGCTTAATAAGCTTAGCGGCCTTTTCATTTTGTACACAGAGAGGATCTAAGTCGTTTGGCTTCGGAGAAGTCTACTCTCTCAGTGCTGAAAATTGGTGGTTGCTCTAATCTGGATTTTCTTAATCTAAGCTCTGCAAGCCTTTCAATTCTTTGGCTGTCAGATCTTTGTTCGCTTTCAAAATCGGTAATACTGTGTTCTAGCACTACTCACAGTGGTAGCCCTTTATTCTGCATTAATTCATTGGACTGCACACTTCTTACAGGTTATGAATTGTCCCAGCATGAGTGAGCTCTCACTGTGCTTCGCACAACAAAGTGACGACTGTACTGATCTTGTTTCTTTGATGAATGGCCTGGGTCGTACATGCCCTAATTTAAAAAAACTGCACGTATCATCAAATCAGTTATCAAATGAAGCAGTATTTGCCCTAGAGAGTGCTAATCTCAGGTATCATTCTGTTCCAGGCATTGTATCCAATTATCATTCTGATGTAATCCTAACGGATGTTTTAGTTCCAACCAGCTGTCGTTAATATTCAATTTTTACATTATTTCAACTTTTCTAAGTTAACATTGTTGTTTCATCAGGGGGTTGTGTATGCTATCCTTGATTCTAGGGTCAAAGATAACAGATGCAGCTGTTGCATCTATTGTTAGATCGTGCGCAAACTTGGAGTTGCTTGATTTAAGCGGGTAAGCTAAATTTATTCTATTTGGAAGCAAACTTAAATGATGAAATATCTGAAGGCCGCTGATCTATTTCCCTTCAGAAAGTTACCTTTTATTAGCTGATGTCATTACTCATTTTGATCCTTATCCAGATCTAGCATCGGTGATAATGGTGTCGGGATGATCTGCAAAGCGTTTCCCCATACTTTATCAAGGCTGCTCCTTGCTCTTTGTCCAAACGTGACCACACGTAAGCCCCAGATTTCTCTCTGTAGCCTAGTAGTCCTGCTCTAGAAAATAAATGCACCTGTCACTATTCACCTTCCCCCGATGTAAGAACAATTATTTGTCATTTTATAGGTGGGATCCAGCTAGCCACAGCACAGCTGCCACGACTTCAACTCATGGACTGTGGCATGAGCCTATGTGCCAATTCAAAGAATGAAAAAGAGGGGCCATATTATGGTGAGATCAATGGTGGAATTAGATTTATTCGAAAGTCATCCACCTCACAAAAGCAATCTATTGACCAAAAGCTTATTATAAAGCATGGTAGTTTGAAGAAGCTCAGTTTATGGGGCTGTTCAGCGATAGATGTAAGCCCTGGAATTTTATCAGCATTTATACATCCTATTGCTAATTTATTGTCTTATAACTAAATTTACATACGGCAGGCTTTATACATTAATTGTCCGGAATTAAATGATCTCAATCTCAACTCTTGCACAAATCTTCATCCAGGTATCACGTCCTTTCATTTTTTCTTTTTCAGTTTTGCTTAGTAGGTAAAATAGTTGTTGTCATTGTTAACCAACAGAATTGTTTGCCACAGAACGTCTGCTTCTTCAGTGCCCAAATTTGAAGAATGTCCATGCATCTGGATGCCAAGACATGTTGATTGGAGCGATAAAAAATCAGGTATTTCCTTTGTTTTCAATTGTTTATACTATTGACCAAACGTGCTTACACCTTAGTATCTCAATTCTCGAAACACAAACAAGAAAGTGAGAAGGTGATTAGTGTGATTACAGCTAAGAGGTGCATTTTGGGAAACCATGTCTTTGGTGAGCCGTTTTTTTTATGCCTGACTTGGTCTTAGGGAAAAAAATGTTTTAGATATACGAAGAGGGGAGTGCTAGTCTAATGAGCCGTTTTTCATGCCCGACTGAATCTTCCAGTTGTCTAAAGCTTCCATTTGCAATTAGGTTGTGAGTGCACTAGCCCATCTCAGTTGATTGAGGGTGTGCACCCAAACCAGCCAAGTTTTTTTTTTTCGAGGGAAAACCAGCCAAGTTTGAGGCCTTGATGCGACTTCGAGTGCCTATTTCTCTTGTAAAATAAAAACGACCTAATTCCTCCTAGGCTGGTGAGTTTTTATTAGTGCACTGGTGAAATGATTCACGGATGAACATGTTTTAGTTGCTACTTGCTTGGCAGTTAGTCCTGTTTGCTAACAGACATAAAGTTGGAAAATATCTTTGTCACAGAATCAACTGTTTATCTTCCCACTATAGTCATAAGTAGAGTGCTGGCATATCCAAAAAATTAGGCATGTCCATGCTCCAGAATTAGTGCGAGCCAAATAAAACAAAATAGATTGGACTGACATAAAAAGTCTCATTTGTAAATGGGTAAAAATTAGTGTCTTGTTTAATTCGATGGGAAAACTAATTAATTTTGGCTTTTCATTTGCCTCATTTTTGCCGTCCAGACACCGATAACCTGCAAGCCACAAAACCTAATCAAGCAGTTTATGTGAACTGGAGTCTAGCATGGAGTGAGCAGCATTGGAGCTGAAGGTGTACCAGGCTTTATTTCTGTAGGCATTACATAGCTTAGAAACAATTCAATTGGCATTGGTTCTTGTAAATTGTAACTGTGATGTCCCATGTAGTTTGTACTGATGTTGTAACTTAATTCTCTTAGCACACTGGAAGCAGTCCTGCTGCACATAAAATTAGAAAAATACACATTTATAGAATTTGTTGACTGAGTCCAGGTCTGCTTGCTTCACAGGGCATGTGCTCAACAGCCTGCATCCTGGATAGATAGGTTAGCAGAGCACCATCTGTGCAACCAAACCTTATTACACTTATCATTACACTGATTTATCATATCACTCAGGTGTTATCGTTGCTACACTATTATACTGATTTATGCTGCACATAAAAATGGAAAAAATACACATTTATAGAATTTGTTGACTCAGTCCAGGTCTTCTTGCTTCACAGGCATGTCCTCAACAACCTGCATCCTGGATAGATAGGTTATAACAGAGCACCATCTGTGCAACCAAACCTTACTACAATTATCATTATACTGATTTCTTGTGGCACTCAGGCGTTGCTGTCTTTTGTTCTGATGTCTGTGCATGGCCATGAGTCACCTCAGGGCAAGCTACACTTGTAATAAGGTGGCTCTGCCAACCATGGATGTGGTCATTGCTGCTGGTATATGCTTTACTAGATTGTTAAACTTGAAAAATTAGATCTTTGGTCTCTTTTTTGGTTCTGCAGTGTCGAGCAGTTGTAGAATGGAGAAGATTAAAATAGAAGATGCTATTTCCCATCACTAATCTTTTAGGATTTTTGTCTGTAGGATACTGAATGTGTCCTTAGTCTGGAAGGTGTTTTTTGTTTCCTTCTGTAGGATACCCACTTTCTATTATATATCATTTTCCTTAATCTGTTTATAAGAGCATAATATTGCTGATGGCAGACAACTGGTGGTTTACAGTTTGAAATTTGTTGCGTCTTATTTTGTAAAAGTACAAACTTGAATCCGATTCTATGGTTCATTAATTTCAAAACTAAAATAAAGAGTCAAAATAAGTAAAGTTATTTGCTAATAATTACAATCCAGACTCCTAAAGGGTTGCATCCACAAACTTAATTGATGCAATTAAGAAATCTGCCCTAATTGCTTTTTTTCCTTATATACTCTGGAGCTGTGCTTTCCATCAGCGAAATAGAATGGAAAGGGCATTATCCCTTTGTCTTCCATTTTTTTTCCAATGTATTGCCAAAATTTTTGCCAGGTTCTGAATGAGTTCGCTGCAGCTGAACCATCTCTTCCATGCAAGCGGCTAGCAGATGGCTCAAAACGGGTACAGCTCCCACAATTCCTACAACAGCAGGTAAAGTTCTCCTTCGCAGCAACCTGCTTATTTGTAGCCAACCTAGTAGCGGATTGCCTAACTCTTGTCCTTTCAGCCGCCAGAGCCTGACAACAAATTGATTGAGTTGAGCCGGACCCAGTGCAACGTGCATCTTGATTCATAATAACATGACACCCAAGTATATGAACCATGCACTTCATAATATTATTAATTCGTTGTACAATTTGTGTAAAAAAAATCATTGTACAATTGCTGTGTTGCATTCAAACCTGTAGTGTTTGTTGTTTATGTGGCTAATTACCACATAGAACTTGTATGGATTTCTTTTTCAGTTTCCGGTAAATGTACTGTCTTATGAAACTTGGTTGTGCACTAATTTGTAATCCTGACCCTGTTTCTCTTGGAGCAATTTTCAGTTGTTTTCTACACCTTATGATGCTTATATGCTCGGTTGACTTATGTTTTGTCATTTTTCTGATACGCTTTATGCGCTTAAAGATGGTATGTTTTATTTGTTCATATGTTGATTCCTCGACTACCGATGCAAAAAGTACCCCCTTGATTCATAGCTTTCCGTTTTGTGATTTCTTTTATTTGTCCATATGTTGGTTCTTCAATCTTGAAGATTTGCCGGTTTAGTCTTCGAAGATGCTCGTAGGGGTCGGGTTGCGTATGTGCGTTTATAGAGGTGAGTGCGTGCGTTATGAGTGTCTGAATTGTATAAAAAAAATCTACGGATGCAAGAATGCCCACCTGGCATGGTCACGCAATGTGCGGGGTTCAATATAGACTTTCACGGGATAACCATTAGAGAAAGGGTGTTGCGCCAGAATCTGCAGTGTTTGCAATTGCAAGTTAGCCCATAGCTTCAGGTGTGATCATGTGAAAAAGGACATAAGCCTTATTTGTTTCTCACCCAGATTGTATAATCTGGCTTATATAATCATAACCCAATAAACTACTCTTTTTCAGTTTATAGATTATATAATTTAGTTGAGAAACAAAAAGGCTATAGACATCCTTGGAAAATATGTTTAGTGCAACTTAACATAGCTTTGACGTATCTGTGGTTAAGAAAGCGTAGGTCTTTTTTTTTCTTTCGCGATTAAAGTACAACCACTCATAAGAGACACACACACCCATCTCTATGAACATACTCACGCAAATCCTACCGAGCTGTCGATAGAAACGTTGCATATCACTGAAAGAACACCATCGTTAGATCTTAAAAAGATTATTTTTATGGGGATTCAAACCCAAAATATGAGGTGTTAGTGAGGCTTTTGTTAGCCAAAGTTTTTGGAAGTGTGAATAAGACTAGTTCTAAATAACCGTGAGGCCTTTAAAAGCATGGTCACCTATCGGCAATGTACATGCATGTAGTCAAACAAGTTGGCTCAAAAATAGTAGATATTGACGCTGATGCACCGGTGTCATAGTTTTAGGCAAAAAGTATTCTGGAACGTTTCCGAACAAATTATCTGGTTGTTTGACTTCATGGAAACCTTAGAAGAATGCCATTTTCTTCCTTTTAATTTTTTTTAGAACCATTTCTTTTAATGAGAAGCATGCCGTTGCTATCGCCACCATTTGCAACGAGACCAGATTAATTTCCTCCACGGTGACTTGAGGTCCTGTCCGAGCTGAAATGGCTACCGGGACTTCTTTGACCATCACGATTTAGTCGCCCGTCTGACTGGCGACGAACTTACTAAACGGCGACGGCATCCTTATCTCTGGCCTGGTTTGCAATGATCTCCTTGAAGATTTTGCGCAGCCGTCGTCAACGTAACCAATCCTTGAATGGTGTCCTTTGTGAACTTTGGGTCGTTCCCATTTCAGGAGTTGTTAGTCTGAAAATCTAAATAAGTTGCCGAGTAATGGCAGTTTGGCAGGACGTAACACAGAAGTACAGGCGACGAGTTGATGAAAATGTTCTGTCTAGTAGGCTTCATGAAAGAATCTCATAACACGCGGAACAGCAGCCGATCGTAGTAATCAGATGTATCACAACTAGGGCTGTAAATAAAGCTCGGGCTCGACGAGCTGCTCGAACTCTGGCTTGTTAAAAGCTCGATTCGAACTCGGCTTGATTAGTTTTCAAGCCAAGCTCGAGCTTATGTTGAAGCTCGCGAGCTCCAACGAGCCAAGCTCGAGCTGCTCGATTAAGCTCGTCAATACTTTTCTCCAGCATACGCGCATTTATATCTGACTCGAACGATGGGTGGAGCGGAAGACCAATCTTCCAGCAGACCCACACCCACGTGCTCCCTCTGCCAGAGCCTAGTCTCGACCTAGCCGCCATGGCGACTGACTGGCGAATCCGGGGGGAACACGAGACTCATCTCCGATCCTGATTCCGATCCACGAGAAGAATCCTACTCGTCTACGCGAGGCTCTCGTGTAGGACGGTTCCTTATTGCTTGCAATAAGCTTTGGTTATTCGTCTTCACAACGCGACGCAAGTCGGCGGTCTAGGTTTTCCCTTGCCTTTTGTCTTCCTGATTGTTTCCGTGGTTGCGATCTCCCTAAGGGTGTTGTGCTGTTACGTGCTGTGGGGGGTGATCCAGGAGGTTCGTTGAGAACTCTCCTCACCTGAAGCTGCTTGTAATTGCGTCCCATCTTAAGGTTTCGACCTTGTGGATTCATCGGTATGGCGTCGAGAAGCGGTGGTTCTGTGGCAGCAGTGAAGGAAGGGCATGCTGATTCGGTGCATGGCGTCCGCGGTGGCGGTGTGGATCCGACACCACCTACATCGGTAGTAAAAGCATGGTGATGGGGCTGGAGGTGATGGGGATGATATGGACTCAGCTTCATATGCGGAGTCCAATGAGGCAAATACTGGGGATCAGAGAGCTTTGGTGGTTTATAATGAAAAGGTTGATGGTGCAGAGAAAGAAGGGGGCGAGGATGACGATGATTTTGAGATTGATTTGGAGGATCTGGACGCGCAAGTGGGCAAGAAATTCCTTGCCATTGCACGATACTTCTCTGGGAAGAGCTATTTTGCGAGAGGCTTGTTTGAGGAGATGCAAGGTTATTGGGGTGTCAATCTGATGGCTCCCGCTAAGATACTGGATGCTAACATGTTCTTACTGGAGTTTCATTCAGAATATGATCGCAATAAGGTTGTGTTGGGCGGCTCCTGGAAGCACAAGGGAGATGCTGTAATCGTTGTGAACTTTGATGGATTGATGAGGCCCTCAGAGATTGTGATTGAGTCAATTCTGTTATGGGTACGTTTATATGATCTACCTCCTGTTATGATGAACAAGGATTTTGGTGAGCGGATAGGGCGAAGGTTCGGACGTGTTACTAATGTGGATACAAGATTCACGAATTATTTGCGTCTTCGCGTGGTTTTCCCATTGTCGAAGGTGCTGGTGCCGGAAACGATGATCCGGGTGAAAGGGAGAGGTGACATGGCCATCAAGGTGAGGTATGAAAATGTGCCGCACTTTTGTTTCACTTGTGGGCGTATTGGCCATGCCAAGGGGAACTGCCCTGATGGGGATGATGATGGTGGAGTTCGGTTTGGGGAGGAGTTGCGAGCATCACCTCCGAAGCGCATGCGAGAAATTCCAGTCAAGCCTGTGGCACCGAAGGTTGTTCGAGCTTTGAATTATGTCGGTGATCAAAAGGTTCGTGTGGAGAATAGCTGTGCTGCATCACGGTGACCACGAGACTCATCTCCGATCCTGATTCCGATCCACGAGAAGAATCCTACTCGTCTACGCGAGGCTCTCGTGTAGGACGGTTCCTTATTGCTTGCAATAAGCTTTGGTTATTCGTCTTCACAACGCGACGCAAGTCGGCGGTCTAGGTTTTCCCTTGCCTTTTGTCTTCCTGATTGTTTCCGTGGTTGCGATCTCCCTAAGGGTGTTGTGCTGTTACGTGCTGTGGGGGGTGATCCAGGAGGTTCGTTGAGAACTCTCCTCACCTGAAGCTGCTTGTAATTGCGTCCCATCTTAAGGTTTCGACCTTGTGGATTCATCGGTATGGCGTCGAGAAGCGGTGGTTCTGTGGCAGCAGTGAAGGAAGGGCATGCTGATTCGGTGCATGGCGTCCGCGGTGGCGGTGTGGATCCGACACCACCTACATCGGTAGTAAAAGCATGGTGATGGGGCTGGAGGTGATGGGGATGATATGGACTCAGCTTCATATGCGGAGTCCAATGAGGCAAATACTGGGGATCAGAGAGCTTTGGTGGTTTATAATGAAAAGGTTGATGGTGCAGAGAAAGAAGGGGGCGAGGATGACGATGATTTTGAGATTGATTTGGAGGATCTGGACGCGCAAGTGGGCAAGAAATTCCTTGCCATTGCACGATACTTCTCTGGGAAGAGCTATTTTGCGAGAGGCTTGTTTGAGGAGATGCAAGGTTACTGGGGTGTGAATCTGATGGCCCTTGCTAAGGTACTGAATGCTAATAAGTTCCTACTGGAGTTTCATTTAGAATATGATCGCAACAAGGTTGTGCTGGGGGCCCTTGGAGACATAAAGGGGATGCTGTGATTGTTGTTAATTATGATGGACTGACGAGGCCGCCCGAGGTTGTGATTGAATCAATTTTGTTGTGGGTTCGCCTATATGATCTTCCACCGGTTATGATGTCAAAGGACTGTGGCGAACGCCTGGGGCGTCGGTTTGGACGTGTTACAAGTGTGGACACAAGGTTCACAAATTACCTGCGGCTTTGTGTGGTTTTCCCACTAGAGAAGGTGCTTGTGCCAGAAACGATTGTTCGGGTGAAGGAACGAAGCGAAATGACCGTTAAGGTGAGATATGAAAATGTGCCGCATTTTTGCTTCATATGTGGGCGCATTGGCCATGCAAAGGGGAACTGTCCTGATGGGGATGATGATCCTGGAGTACGGTATGGAGAGGAGCTGCGAGCGTCACCGCCCATGCAAGAAGTCCTGGTGAAGCCGGTGGCGCCCAAGGTTGTCCGAGCATTGAATTATGTGGGCGATCAGAAAGTTCTTGTGGAAAATATGGGTACGACACCACGCCAAACTAGCACGCAGCCAAGGAGCAGTGTATCAAGAGGAGTGGGAGTACCTGGTGCTAGCCATGATAAACCTGCAGATGCTGAGATGAGAGATAAAGATGCTACTGTACCGGCAGAGGTGACCTCAGAACTTGCTAGCGGCATTGAAAGGATTTTTGTCCAGGGTCAGTGGCTGGAGATTAACACGACATCAAGAGGAATCAGTAGTAGGAAATTTGTTTCCTTGGGAAACACAACAAGGGACGAGGCTACATCAGATGGCAGAGCTGTCGTGCCACTAAATCAATTTAAGCCAAGTGCCTCTGATCGCTTTGCTAGGAAAGATTCGGGGAACAGCAGTATGCTAGATAAGAATATAGCGCTGAAGGTTGCAAGTGGAGGCCGTGATATTGAGAAGATTAAGAAGGGAAAAGTGCAGCCTAGCGCAAGTGTACAGCAGTCAATCAAATCTTTAGTGAAGGAAGGTTTGAATGTTATGGCAAATGTTACACCGACCAAGACTGAACTGGCAAGTAGTTTGGATGAGTTGCCTGCCAAAATCAAGGCTACAACCAATCCAGCTGCTTCGACACCCCTAACGGGCCCTCAAGACAAGGCCCGTCAGGAGCAATGAATGCTTTGAGCTGGAACTGCCGGGGACTAGGGCTCTCCCGGACAGTTCAAGAGCTTGTCGCTCTAGTAAGAGCAAAGAGCCCTAAGTTGGTTTTTCTTAGTGAGACAAGGAGATCGGGTGCCCGTGCTAGCAAGTTGAAGTGGCGGCTGGGGTTGAAAAATTGTACAACTGTTGACAGTACTGGTCAGGGTGGCGGGTTGGCTTTGTTTTGGCATGAAACAATTGAGGTCCAAGTTTTGGAGAAGCACGTGAGGTTCATTGATGTTCTTGTCAGGGAAGAGTCTACAAACCCATGGTTTCGGGTCACTTTTGTCTATGGTGAGCCGAGAACAGAGAACCGTCATGTTATGTGGGATCTTATGCGTAGACTAAATGGGGAAAGTAACAAACCGTGGTTGCTTATCGGTGACTTCAATGAGGCCATGTGGAGTTTTGAGCATTTTTCTGCATGTCCCAGACCAGAGTGGCAAATGGCAAATTTCAGAGATGCCCTTACAGATTGTGAGCTCATGGACTTGGGGTTTGAGGGCCTGCCATTTACTTATGATAATGGGCGGGATGGCCAAGCGAATGTAAAAGTGCGCTTGGATAGAGCAGTAGCTGATTCAAACTGGCGAGATTTGTTCGGCGATGCCAAGTTATACCATCTTGTGGCTTCTAGATCGGATCATTGTCCCTTGCTGTTGGAGATTAGGAAAGAGAATTGGGAGCGACACAAGCATAGAATTTTTCGCTATGAGATTATGTGGGAAAGACTTGAATCCTTGGCGGGTGAGATAAAGGAAGCATGGTGCTCGGCGGCAAATAGGGAGTGTTTGGGTGGTATACAGGCAGCTTTGTCCGCAGTGAAGCGTGCCTTACGATCTTGGAGTAAGCAGAATTTTGGGTCGGTTACAAGAAAACTTGAGGAGTTGCGTGTTCAATTAGAGGATGTCAAAGCTAACCCAGGTCACACAAGAGCTGATATAAGGTTTGTCACGGATCTCATGGATGAACTTCTCTATCGTGAAGAGATGATGTGGCTGCAGCGGTCTAGAATTACATGGCTCCGGGAGGGTGACAGAAACACTAATTATTTTCATAAGCAAGCTGTGTGGAGAGCCAAAAAGAATAAAATTCGTAAACTCCGTGCAGATGATGGTTCATGGTGCGAAAATTCTGGAGATATGAAGAACATGGCATCCCAATTTTTTAAGTCATTGTACACCGCTGATACTAGTGTCGAACCAGCAGACCTGCTGCAGTTAATTGAGCCCAAAATTACACAACAGATGAATGAGGATTTGTGTCGGGATTTTTCTCAGGAAATATCTGATGCGCTTTTCCAAATGGGGCCTCTAAAAGCGCCTGGACCTGATGGTTTTCCGGCTAGATTTTTTCAACGGCATTGGTCTATTGTTAAAGATGATGTTGTTGCAGCAGTGAAGAAATTTTTTGAGGAAGGAATACTACCAGAGGGCATTAATGACACAACAATTGTTCTGATTCCAAAGGATAAGAATCCAGAAGAACTTAAAGATTTCCGGCCCATTAGCCTTTGTAATGTGATTTATAAAGTAATATCAAAATGTCTTGTCAAGAGGTTGCGACCTTTTTTGGAGGATCTTATATCACCAGAGCAAAGTGCCTTTGTTCCTGGTAGGAGAATCACTGATAATGCCTTGATTGCGTTCGAATGTATTCATGCCATACAGAAGGGAGAAGGAGGGAGAGGGGATTTTTGTGCATATAAATTGGATCTATCGAAAGCTTATGATCGAGTGGACTGGGGATTTCTACAAGAGTTGATGGTGAAGGTGGGCTTTCAGAACCAGTGGGTTACATGGATCATGATGTGTGTATCCACTGTGCGATATTCTGTTCGCTTCAATAGGGCTCCTTTGGAACCCTTTTCCCCGTCCAGAGGTCTACGCCAAGGTGATCCACTATCACCCTACCTTTTTCTTTTGGTAGCTGATGGTTTGTCAGTGTTGTTGAAGCATCATGAACGCAATGGTCAGTTGGAGGGGTTGAGGGTTGTCGACGAGCACCTAAGGATGTCAAAGCTAACCCAGGTCACACAAGAGCTGATATAAGGTTTGTCACGGATCTCATGGATGAACTTCTCTATCGTGAAGAGATGATGTGGCTGCAGCGGTCTAGAATTACATGGCTCCGGGAGGGTGACAGAAACACTAATTATTTTCATAAGCAAGCTGTGTGGAGAGCCAAAAAGAATAAAATTCGTAAACTCCGTGCAGATGATGGTTCATGGTGCGAAAATTCTGGAGATATGAAGAACATGGCATCCCAATTTTTTAAGTCATTGTACACCGCTGATACTAGTGTCGAACCAGCAGACCTGCTGCAGTTAATTGAGCCCAAAATTACACAACAGATGAATGAGGATTTGTGTCGGGATTTTTCTCAGGAAATATCTGATGCGCTTTTCCAAATGGGGCCTCTAAAAGCGCCTGGACCTGATGGTTTTCCGGCTAGATTTTTTCAACGGCATTGGTCTATTGTTAAAGATGATGTTGTTGCAGCAGTGAAGAAATTTTTTGAGGAAGGAATACTACCAGAGGGCATTAATGACACAACAATTGTTCTGATTCCAAAGGATAAGAATCCAGAAGAACTTAAAGATTTCCGGCCCATTAGCCTTTGTAATGTGATTTATAAAGTAATATCAAAATGTCTTGTCAAGAGGTTGCGACCTTTTTTGGAGGATCTTATATCACCAGAGCAAAGTGCCTTTGTTCCTGGTAGGAGAATCACTGATAATGCCTTGATTGCGTTCGAATGTATTCATGCCATACAGAAGGGAGAAGGAGGGAGAGGGGATTTTTGTGCATATAAATTGGATCTATCGAAAGCTTATGATCGAGTGGACTGGGGATTTCTACAAGAGTTGATGGTGAAGGTGGGCTTTCAGAACCAGTGGGTTACATGGATCATGATGTGTGTATCCACTGTGCGATATTCTGTTCGCTTCAATAGGGCTCCTTTGGAACCCTTTTCCCCGTCCAGAGGTCTACGCCAAGGTGATCCACTATCACCCTACCTTTTTCTTTTGGTAGCTGATGGTTTGTCAGTGTTGTTGAAGCATCATGAACGCAATGGTCAGTTGGAGGGGTTGAGGGTTGTCGACGAGCACCTAGTATATCCCATCTTCTATTTGCAGATGATAGCCTCTTATTTTTCAAGGCTGAGGTACACCAGACCATGGTTGTAAAGGAGATTTTATCCACCTTTGAGAGGTGTACGGGACAACTCTTAAGCCCGAGTAAATGTTCTTTGCTGGTTAATAAGGAAAGTGATGACACATTAGTGCAACAAGTGCGTAATACACTAGGTGTGTCTCGGGTAGACTTTGAAGCAAAATACCTAGGTCTGCCAACTCCACATGGTAGGATGAGGAAAGGTGTGTTTCAACCTGTGGAGGAGAGATTTTTAAAGCGTATGGTTGCATGGCGTGAGAAGGAATTGTCAGCTGCCGCGAAGGAAATTCTTATCAAGTCTGTTGCTCAAGCTCTACCCACTTATATAATGAGTGTTTTCAAGCTCACGTTTACATTGTGTGATGATCTGATGAAACAAGTATGGGCTTTCTTTTGGGGATCAGAAAATGGGAGGAGGAAAGTGCAATGGATTCCATGGGACATCATGATAAAACCCAAGGGTCATGGTGGTGTCGGGTTCAAGGATCTGCGGCTTTTTAACCAGGCTTTACTTGCACATCAGGCCTGGCGTTTATTAACAAATCCGAGCAGTCTCTGCGCGCAAGTACTCAAGGCGAAATATTATTCAAAGGGCAACCTATTGGATACAGTAGTAGCAGGTGAGGCATCACCGACATGGCGTGCAATTG
>LAPY01000021.1:208158-224872 GCA_000970635.1 Eragrostis tef
GGTGATTCCTGCCGCTGCCGGCGCCGGCTGCTCCAGCTTCAGCTTGAGGTCAATGGTCTCCTCGAACCCCCTCTTGCCGGAGCTCCTTGTGGCCTCCTCAGCGTCGTTGCCGCCGGGCAGGCCAAGCCGGAGCTCGGTCTCCTCGAAGCCGAGGCCCGCCATTGATTCCACCACCTCCAATGGGCGCAACAGAGTTTCGTTTCTTTGTGTGTATGGTTTTGGGTTTGGTTTGCGAGCACAGAGACAGGCAGCAGGCAAGATGCAAGAAAGAATGGCAGGCTGGTGGATGTATGGTTAAAGGTTCGGTGTATATAATAGTAGGAACATGAAAGTGTCATTCTAGTGCAGAACTCATTTTTCCCTCGAAAAAATAAAAAAATGCAGAACTCATTTTGCTCCCAAACATTAAGGATTTTGTTCACATGTTTGTATGGGCACTGTTTTCCTAAAAGGATTTGCTCATTCTCATGTGACTGAAAATTTGTAGATCTCTCTGTCATTGTATACGTGGAACATTTTTTTTTGTGATGTTGTAACATTTTTCGATTGAACCTGGAACATTTAGTTCTGACATGACTAAAATCCTACATATTTGTTGGTCAGATTCTATGGAATGGAACAGATAAAATGCATATATGGAACATTGGTTTAAAAGTTGGAATATATTTATTATTCGACTGAACATTCTTTTAAGATTGAGGGAGAGTGTGAAAAATGAGATTTATGAGAAATTTTTGTATGAGGAAATTAGTGACACAAAAGAACAGCTGAAATTGCAAGTAAAAGAGTGGACAAAGAATGGGTGCTCCATTATGACAGACGCGTGGATAGATCAAAAGAGAAAAAGAAGAATGAACTTGTTTGTCAATTGCAACATTGGTACAAGTTTTATTGAGTCAAATGAGGCATCACCTTAGTCCCTACTCCAAAACTCATATTTGAAAAATGTGGTACAAGTGGTCACTAATAATGCTACCAACAACCAGTCAGCAAAAGACTTGTATTTAGAGAGACATAATGTCTATTTAAGCTCATTATATCTTTTCCTATACTCATATGTATAAGTGACGTTGCAGTAATATACCAGATTATAATTTCTATTTAATCTTTATACTTGTGTAGCCAACCGGTGGCAAAGTTATGGAACTCAAGTTCCAACACTTCAAACGATGGCTATAAGGATTATTTCTTTAACTTTAAGTTCATTGGGTTGCGTAAGGTATTGGAGTTTCTTTGAAAGAGTGAGTCTCCAAACCAAATCTCCAAAATACAAATTTCTTATGAAATTGTCAATATGATTTATTTCATCTAGCATTCTATCTAATTTGTTCGATTCAATCAACTTCATGCAAAACTGAAAAATTAAGGCAAAGAAGAAAAAAAAGTGGATCCCCTTATAGTAGTTAAAGCAACTTGTGCTCAAGGATGGTTGGTTGATTGAGCTAGCCTTGAGCCTATATAATTCATCATTATTAGTCTAACTTTAGCATGCATGGTTTTGTGTTTATTCAATGTTTTCGGAACTGTGATTTGTGTTGAGTTTCAGCATTCATGATGTGAAGATCTAAAAAAAAAGCATTCATGATGTGAACTATTTTATGTATAGTTGTGTTTGTGCTATCATTTTAATTTTACAAGTGATGTGTGTTATGTCTGATATGGCTGATCATTTTGAGTTTACCTATTTTCCTACAACGTTAGCTACCCTATATGAGATTTTTTATTGCTAGTTGCAATTATAGTTGGTGCTGAAAGTTATAATTTTCTTTTATAGGTGTGTGCAGTTGGGGGGCATCAAACGATTCAATCGCAAATTATGAAAGGTTCGTGAAAATATCTCCTTATCTCATAAAAACCATCAATTCTTTGATACATTTACACGACTAAATAACGTATACATAACCTAACACTAAGCACTGTTTGTTTAGCATTTTTTTAGGGAAAAAAATGTGTGCCACACAGTTTATTTTAAAATTTTTGTAGCATAACGAGTGTTCATTTTCATTCACAAGGCCTTGAGAATACAATTAATCTAGATTAATAATAAATTATCCAGAATCATTATACCACGTTGAACACTACCAACTGACCATGTTTTTTTTTGTCTTTACGTATAGTGTTTTCTCCAATGACTTTCCCTTCTTTATAGGTCTTCGATGAGGTCATCCTCTATCACCTTGGATCACCCCTCTACCTCGGAATATTTTGAGTATGAGATACGACATTGCTGCCAACCTCCTCTCAAGCTGCAACCACCTTTGGCATTCGCTTTAGCGCCTTTGACCACCTCCTCCTCCCGCTCCTCTTTCACAACCTGTTTCGACTCCACATCTACCTTGAGCTCCTATTATTGAGCTCCATAGATAAGGCAAGATTCATGGACAATCTTTACGCACTTGGAGAATGGATGTGGTAGTTTTTGGAAGCAAAGGTGATAGTGTGGAGGATAAATTATTGATAGTTCGATCACTAGTTGGATTCACGATGCATTAAGCCTCTGCTAGGCAGGGAAGATTGTGTGCTAGGAAGGGAAGATTGTGTACAATAATTTGTTTGACTGAACAATTTTACTATCAAACTAAATAGGAGATAGCATGGATCTTTAGATTTCCAGTGTCTTTTACAATGTCGACCTATGGGACATAGCTTTTCTCTAATTGTACATAATGTTCAGGGAGAAAGAATATCATATGATTGGTTGTCTTTTGTACAAGGGTGTATATGTGGCCTCACATATATGTGGATATTGTGTATGATTGTTTGATAATGTATACTAGGATAACTAGATTCACCAAAAATGGAATTATGACAGCTTGGAAATTGTACCCCAAAGGTTTCAACAACAATCTCTCTATTATATATATAATTGAACAAGAAAAGAAGTCACCATTTTCGCTCTCAAGGCCTAAAAATTCCCAAGTTAATCTAAAAAAATTCTAAATAATAAAATATAGGCAAAAATACCCTTCACACATATTTCTAAATTACCCACCATGCCATTATGACACCAAAAATAGCTAACTTCAAAATAATAAAAAATAGGAAAAATACCCTTCACGCCAATTTCTAAATTACCCACCATTCCATTATGAGCCCCAAATAGCTAAATTTGAATAATAAAAAGATAATAAAAATACCCTTCAGACCTATTTCTAAGTTACTCTGAGTACAAAAAATAGCTTAAATATCCTATATGTAATTTGCCCACGATACCATCATGAGTGCAAAAATAGCTAAATTTAAATAACAAAAAAATATTAAATAGATGTTTATTTTAACATTTCATGAACATATGTAAAATTTAAAATTAAACTTATATGAACATAGAATATAATTCCCCTTTAAATTGTTGGGTAAATACATCTTAATAGGTTAAAAGCCTTGCTGGGCCCATATATACTTTAGTTGAAACATAAGTTGCACTGAATCATGTTATGTGTCCTATTTTCTTAATACAAATTTGAAAAAGAAGCATGTTCAAGAGGAAAGAATGCTAATTAATGGAAGAACAATAGATCATAACAAAGAGAGGAGGTGTCATGAAACAAACTACGAAAAAAGGGTGAGAGTTTTGTATTATTAAAATTGCATAGAAAAGCATCAATTCAATTCAATTTGCTTGGTTTAATAACGCATGCAAAATGCTATGATTGACATAATCTGTAAGTATTCAGTAGAGTGACAAGAAAATATCATTACACACTCAAATTGACAGACTCATATCAATTGAAGCTATGTTAGAACTTAGAAATAAATTATGTTTAAAATATTGAAATAATGTGAAAATAATTCAAATAATTTAACAAGTCTAGCCGCACAGACATACTGGTTTCTATTATTTGTCACTTAGTGCTGCTTAAACAAATCAAAGAATTATCCTTTCTTTTCTTTTCTTTTGTTTTCTTTTCTTCCGACACTGTTTTGTGATGGCATATGCTCTGCACTCTGGAGCTTGATTTCTTTTTCCCCGATGAGTAACGAAGCTTGATCCCAAACCAAAGCTTAATGAGCTCAAACCGGATGATGTATTTGTCCCACGTGTTTATGTCTCAATAGAGAAAGAGCCTTTGTCCTGATGGCAAGGCATTGAGTAGCACCTCCAAAGTCAAGTTTTCGGTAGGAGCGGATTTTTGTTTTGGTTAAAAAAATCCACTCGTCTCTCTATATTGTTCCAAAGCATGAGTAAAAAAGTCCGGCTTGTGCATGCGTCGGTCCAGCCTCACATGGGTTGGGGCCCCTATGTAAGAGAATGAAAAGGAGTTCATAGGTTTTCTTAGCCTATGTGAGTGGTATTCCCTTATCACAATACCGCAAAACGGGAAAAGAGTTTATGGGTTTTTTAGCCTGTGTGAAAGGTCTTCTTTTATCACAATACCGCGGGAGCTGTCTTAACCCCCAACAGGTCAAGTTTTTTTTTATGTCTTAATATTTTTAGTCTGCCTGGGGCTTACTTGAACTTTTAGCAACAACCGAACAGAGGATGCTCAGCTTGAGTTCAGTTCGAACCAACCTCATCGAGCAATTTAATCGAGCAAAATTGTCCGAGCAAGCTTTACATCGGGTTGCAAGTCGGTAGCCGGAACCAGTGATCGAAATTTGGGGGCGTCATCAATCAGTCCAGCTGATGTATGTTGTCGCCGCACGCGTGTGCCTCTCCCTGCTGGGTCCCAACGCCGAGCACACGTACGTATGTCCGCTGCAGCCTCGTGACCAGGCCATGTTGCTGGGCTGCTCAGCAGCTGTTATAGTGTTTTATTATAGTGTTCGAGTGTTCGTAGTTATTTTTTTAGTAACATCTATAGTGTTTGCCGTTATTTTTTACCAGCCGTAACAAAATGAATGGCTCAGGTTTCTTCTTACTTTCATCATAAAGAAAAAGAAAAAGAAAACCTTTCCCCTCTCGGCAAGAATATCGACGCTGCACGGTAACAAACTGTCCGTACGCACTTTTGTTGCTTCACGTGTATGTGGGTATACAGTACAGTTTGAGCATTTTCTTATGTAAGGTATATTCGGCCGTGACAGCTTTTCGCAGAAGTGTATGTTTTTGCCTACTGCCTGCTTTATCTCGAGTCTCCACTCTGTGCCATCTTGGAAGGACATCGATCGGTCACCTACCGGCGATGGCAGCATCAACGCCACCGCAGCTGTGTGTTATTCGAGCTGGGATTCAGTTCGTGAGTGGTGTTGGTGGAGCCAAAATTTTGAAACTGGGTTTCAATTCAAAGCAAAGATGATCGATGACGTTCCGGATAATATAATAGGTTTTCATTTTTTTTCTGTCAAAAATATATATATCAGATTTTCAGTGAACTATATTATGTGCATAATAGCCAAAGAATCGGTACTGTTTGTGTAGTTTCACCTTTTGTCACGGCTAGCCTTGATTCCTAATTGTTGAAACAAAATAAGATCTTTTGAATTTTGTATTATTCATTTTATCAATCAAACTAAAGCATATAGCATTAAAAGGCGTCGTGTGTCACAAAGAGCCAACACTTTTCTATTTTTTTTGACTAATTTGGAAAATTGGGGAATTTCTATATTTTATTTGCTTTACAATATTTTTTTATGCACGGATCAAAATCAAATATCATTCCTTGTCATGATTGTTGAGATGATTTCTAATATTGTTTTTTTTTCCTCAAATTTTAATGATCAAGGAATTCTGTGACATTATTGTTTTGAGGCGTCTTGTATAATTTTTATAACATGATAAGATGTAAAAGAGTTAAAACTAGTAGGTTAATTCTTACATTTAAAATTTTTCAACCTCCATGGAAAACAAAATGCATAGACAACAATATAGCTATATTTAGGTCATAGATCTTGCACTTTTATCCGTCTTTTTGCCTGAACTATGAGTAGTCGACAGCTCATTGGAAAAATGTACATTACTTGATTTTTTGTAAAAATGTACATTACTTGATTTTTTGTCATTGCCCAAGCCCAATGTAGAATATGTATAGGCTGATAACCGGAACATGGATTGTTGATGATTGTCTCTGGCCCCATGACCATCCCACGAGGGGTTTGCTACTATCAAACTGTGCATTTGGACGGCAAGGAGATACGTTCTGATCTTGAACTTGCTTTGTAATAACATTATTTAGCAGTTTAATCAGGTACCATATGGATAATTAGGACCATTCCTACTTATTAATCTTGATCCATTTTTGCCCCATGACTCGGGCACTGTTCGGTTGATAACAAGTCTCTCCCATAGGGATGAAATATTAGAAAGGGAGGTTTCAAAGCTGAATTGTCGAGTGTGTTTAGATTCATCTCCTTGTTCGAAATATAAATACATTGACTAAAAATTAATGCTTGTTAGAAGCTTAAATACCTTTGGACTAACAATGATTGAAGTTGATATGAAGGCTATAATATAACATTGGGAAGTTCGAAGATTGAAGGTTTTGCGTGCTCTGGACTTTGATTTGTTGGTGTAGAAGCTAGAGTGAGGGCAGGTTCAATGATCCTTTGGTTACAAGCTAACGGACATATGATTTAGTCTTCAGTGTTTAGAATACACGATCCCATATGAACAAGACGTTATTTTTTCTCCTTCTACATAATGTAAAATATAAGATACGACACATAATCCATGGTCAAGAAGTATAGAATTGGCAAAGAGAAACGAGTAGAAAGGCTTGGTTGCCATCCAGTTTCCTACTTTAGTAGTGGGGACCGGTATTCCCATGAGAAGCGGTTTCTCTGAATCTGGGTGCTAAAACAGAATCATCCGGTACTCCATATAGTTGAATACACAGGACAACGGAGAGAAGATGAATAACTGATTTCATGCTTCATAATAGCAGCAAAAGAAAGAACCCACAATGTATGGTTCACACCGGCAAATACATTTGTTAATATGCTTGATGTAGGAGGTTATCACAACACATGGCATCTTGCCAATAGAAAATTAACTGAACATGAACCTTTGCGCTAATAGTTGGAGCCCAGATGTTGTATTCAATACATCGAACAAAGCAAGTCCAATTGCATTTCATCATCAATGCCAACACTATGCAACACTTCAGTCGGTGCAGCTGTCAGAATCATATGCATGCATATGCGGCAGACCGCCTGGAATCCAAGGAATTTTATTTCAGTACCGGGGCGACATCAACAGCACACACCACAGCTTGAGAAGGGAAGATTAATAATATCATTTTTTGATCTTGTACGACAGTTGAAGCATAGTTTAGAGTCCCAATTATCAGAAGCATTAGGTTGCTATATTCTGCATGAGGTTGCAGGAACAGAAGGTATCTGCCAACAGTCAAATGGTACTGGGCGGCTTTGATATATATGCATACACTCATCCAATCATGGACAGTAGCAATGTGACAGGGAATCAGCCTTGATTCTAGCGCGTTAATTAGGTACGCAACTTGATCGTTTCAAGGTAGCTTGATTATATTTACCTTCAAGAAACTGATCATAGCTTAGATTACATTGGATCTATTGATGCTGACAAAAGGAACTTATCATATGGGATAGCACACACGACCTAGCTAGCTGCAAAAACAAATCATTTTCATCAGGACTACTGCTATGCATGTGTCGACATCAGGAGCATATGGAGTTCTCAAAACCTAAACAAAAAAGAATGAAGTCAGATTGAGCTGGGTAGCTACTAGGTCGTGGCCTATAACCTGTACTAATGTTCATTTTGATTATAATAGCCGGTATGGCCGTACGCACCTTATAAGCTTGTCCATTCTATCAGTCCGATGCGTTTGATACTTTTGTTTTGGCGCCTGTTCTTGACATGATGTAGATGTGTATTCTTTCGCTTGACAATCAATCCATCGGCTCCATGACCATTGATCTCGTGTTTTATGATTCGTGCACCATTAAACAGAGCTATACAGTCCTACTAGCAACAATTGACATCATGCCAAAGCTGTCAGATAGGGAGGATGGTAAATATTGTTAAACCAAAAGATTTACGAAAGAGGGAGTACCTATCATTACAATTCATGCATGGTGTCTTTATTTGGATGAATGGGGATTAATTAGACTCTCTGCACGATGGAAAACTCAATAAATAAATTTCTCCACTGATTGTCTCAACTATCAAAGGCAGCATTGGGTCGATACCTGGCCTATCAAACTTTTAAACAAAACCATTTAAAGGAAAACATGAGAAGTACGACATCGATTTGCCCTAGAAGACATGCTTGTTTCCGAAAGCACAACCTTTTTGCTTTTTTATCAAATTTAAACATGGTTTCCACAAGGGTAGTTTGCTCCAGCAATTTCCATGATACCGCATTATGAGCCAAATCTTTAGGCAGGGGGACCATCAAATTTTCAATGAGTGTACTTTGTTTAGGAAATTATAGCACGACCCAAAACAATGGTTTGCTTTGTGTGAAGACTTTGAAACAAACAACTCCACTAGGCTTTGTTACACCTTTACCCAACCAAAAGTGGCAACAACAAGAAGAAGAGGGATTTGCCGAACAATACAATCCATTGAGTGGTTGAAGAAGTGGGAAAAGTGAAATAGCTAGATGAGGAGAGGAGAGGATTATCTGAGTACAAAGTCCATTTTGTTGTTATAGGGAGCTTCTACTGACCCAAAAGCAAAGAATGGTTGGTTTGCTTCCTCTTTTTTTTAATTATATCAGAAGAAACAAGGTCTCGATCGGCTTTTATCATATTGGTTAGGGTTCTTTTGCTTTTTTAACACCTTATAAATGTGATGAAAATTGCCATACCCCCTCCATTCTTTAATTTTTGGCGTTGCTTAGCTTAAGTGGTAAATAATAAATGAGGTAGTAAAATGGTTTTGTACACACCATGCACATCCTATGCAAACAAAATAAATAGTGCGGTTGTAAAAACTTTTCTTCTCTGTTAATGCACCGGCAACGTACTTGTAGACAAAAGATCAATACATTTCGACTATTTCCCGGATCCCATGCCTAGCCTTGAAGTCCAAGTCACAAAAGTGACGCATGCAATGATAAACCTGGGGTGCAATTTGCGCCAAGATCTACGAGAACCAGGAAGGATCGACGCTTTATGCATCAGGAAGCAACGGACAGTTCCCACGTATCCCGCGATGCATACGATCGACAGGGCCGAAAGTGCACAGCGCATAGTGCGCGAGAGGTGCTCCCCCAATATCTGTAATCATAGCCATAGCTTGTAATCATTCGAAACTTGTTTTGTGGGTATTTTATTTCCTCCACAAATCATGATCATCTTCTAGTTCAGCTATAGGACCAGCAGGTTATTATCGGATCCGTATCAGGTTACGCGCGCCCTCGCTAACGGCCGATAACAAGCGCATGTACAAATGAAATCTGAACAAGCAAACCGAATTTCAGGCTGATACCAAACTAAAGTCTGAAGAACAGGAACCCCCATGCATGATCGACAACCGGTTAGCACGCCATGTGTTCCACTGAACACAAGATCAATCCGGGACCCAGAAAACAGGCATTGGATAGGAGTATGTTCACATCATGGCCAACTGAAGCAAGGCAAGCCAGCGTATGTGTATATGACCTAATAAACAGACGTACACTACCCTGTAGATATAATATGTTTATGCATGTATGTGTATCCTCCAGTGTCCAGCGGGGTGCGGGCCCCGGGCACATGGTGTGCCTCCGGATCCGACGGCCCCGTCGAGGCGAGGAATCCGCGGGGGCGGCCGTGTCGCCGGCCGACCCGGCACGGCCCTCGTGGCTGCGCCCTCGCGCCACAGCCCAGGACGTCGCTGCATGCATGTATCCGTGTCGCCTCCTCCTCCAGACCCAGCTCCTATAAAACATGCACGCCACCAGCCACACCCCAACACATCAACTCCATCATTTCCTAGCTTCTCACACATCGATTGCACATCGACCAGCTAGCTCCTGCAAAAGGATCGAGACAACTAGAGCCATCCTCACCGACCGGATCATCGGAGTTCATTCGAAAAGCTTCTGAAGGGGAAGAGATGGAAGCCACCGTGGACTACATGAAGGCCGACGAGGCCGACAACCTCCTGGCCACCGAGCTGAGGCTGGGCCTGCCGGGCACGAGCAACGACGACCACAAGGCGACGCCGCCGTGCACGCCGAGGGGCAAGAAGCGCGCCACCTTCGACGCCGCGGAGGGCGCCGCCGAGGAGGCGGCAAACAACAAGCAGCACAACGACGTCGAGGCAGCACCACCCGTGGCCAAGTGAGTAGCAGCCTCAGATCCCGCGACATATGTTCAGAAGAACTGTCTATCCTATCTAGATCCGGTTAATTCTTACACACACGGCAACTACTCTTGCAGGGCTCAGGTCGTCGGTTGGCCACCAGTGAGGTCGTACCGGAAGAGCTGCTTCCAGCAGCAGCAGGCGAAGCAGAGCATCAAGCCGGCCAGCAACATCAAAGAGGATGCGGCGGCGCCGGCGCCGGTGAGCACCAACAACGCCGCAGCACCGTCCTTCGTGAAAGTGAGCATGGACGGCGCGCCCTACCTGCGCAAGGTGGACCTGCGGATGTACAAGGGCTACAGGGAGCTCAGGGAGGCCCTGGAGGCCATGTTCGTCTCCTCCAACGCCGGCGCCGCCAACCTCTCCGAGTTCGCCGTCACCTACCAGGACAAGGACGGCGACCTCATGCTCGTCGGGGACGTGCCCTTCGAGATGTTCGCCGGCACGTGCAAGAAGCTGCGGATCATGAAGAGGTCCGAAGCCACGGGCCTGGGATCGCCCAGACAAATCTGATGATGATCGATCTATCTGATGTTGAGGCCCGTGAGGCCGGGCTTCCTCTTCTTTTCTTCTTCTTTTTATTATTTTTTTGTTCGTCGATCTGGTTTCCCCACCAAGCCAAAGGATGAGCTTGGTTGCATCAAGGCGCGCGCACATGGGTGTGCGTGGCCTTGCTGGTGTAAGACACATGTAGGTCTTGTTAATTAGCGGCACAAAGGAGAACGTGGAGGTTTCGGTTCAACTCTCCATGTGTTTGTACAAACGAAACACAGTTAAACCAAAGCAAGCATCGTTGATTACTTGAACTTGTGGCTCTTCTCTTGATGCATGTTTCACTTAGTTTCATCCTCAACTAGTGCTCTCAAACTAAAACGCTCGGGTGTTATATACTATTAAAGATCCTATGCGTACTTTGATGCTTTTGCATCCGGATGTCAAGTACGCTTTTCCATTCATACGTAAGTGATTAATTGTACCGTCATATGCTGGCTTTGCCTTCACGCTTGTGAATTACTCCATCCAGCAAAATGAGTTTAAAAAGTTGTCCTAATCGAACAAAAACCAGATGGAGTAGTTGTCTTTCTTATAAGCTCATCCTCATTCTTGATGTGAAGCAACAAAACGCAAACTATATAGAAGACAAGGCGATAGAAATGCATATGCACCATAAACATAAAGAGCAATTTCTCTTTCCTTTCCTCGCAAGAATAATACAACTTTAAAGAACTCATATTTCACCACAAAATGGCGAAGGCAACTTGTTGCGCCTCAACCTCCAGCCCATATTCTAGAAGGGATTGACTTGGAACGGAAATAATAAAAGGTCCGATCCGATTCGAATCGGCGCGCCATACTGCCATGTCCATTGTAGAATACTACCACGAGCTACGATGATTTAAACTGGATCTCAGCTGATCGCGGGATCCAAAACCAATTTGACTGAGCTCGGTCAAACGAGAAGAGAAACTTATCGCCGAGAGACTGGTCAAGGGACAGAGAGGAGGCAGGGCGCCGACGACCTGCCTGGGTTTTGTTGTCAACACATGCACCGGTCGAAGCAGGGGTGGACAGGACACATGTGGGCACACATGACAGCTTCATCGAAGCATCCACTGGCATCAATCAGAAAACAAGATTTATTATTATCGATTCGTCAGTTGATTGGTTAGCAAGTCTTTATCCAGCCATCAGAACAAAAATTAAACAAGCTAGTACTAGCAGTCAACACCCAGCCTGAAATGCAAAAAGAAACTTTCAGAGACTTGCGGTAGAGGATACCGTGTTGGATGGCTGGTGCAGGTTGCATGGTTGCTGGCGTACAAGACGCCTGGAGATACGGCAGGTCCATGTGCTTGAGGGACAGAAAATGCTGGGCACAGATTCTTCTGCACCATTTCACACCAGATCCAACAAGAGTGGTATGAAGATACTTCTACGTGTATCGTGCTGGTTTCGCGTGTACCATGATAACGAGATACACAAGATGGATGCAGATTAGACATGCACAAGCTTTGCATCTTCTAGATCTGTTTATGTATCTTGTTCGACGTAACTAATACCCTCTGCCTCCTGTGCATCAAATACAAATCAGGTGGGAGCACAAAAACATGAGCCCGCAGTTTATGTTGGACGCAACTCACAACAGCTGAGACAATATTCTTGCATCATCTGAGTTCAAAGAACATGTCGCCTAAAAAAGATAAAAACTCAACTCATGTTTACAGCACGCCAGACGCTAGGGCTGTGTACAATTCGTTCTACCTAAGCTTGTCATTACTACACTACAGAGTACGTAGAACTACATAGTTTTACACACTCGACTCCAAGACCCAGATAAGGTTACACTGAATATGTACAACAAAATTGTGACATCATAGATAGCCCAGTAGCACGCTTTCAGCTAACAGATAGTCAAGCTGGACAGTTGGGACCGAGACGCTTCATCCTTCACAGATACATTTTAGTTTCATTCCAATGTCATGAATTCGTCAGCGTACATATAGGAGACTGGTTTTCTCACATTGTCTTGCAGAGAACCCATCCTAGAGTCCAGAACTGCCAGCTGAGACATAACCCAGTTGGGGTTGTTCCTCCCATCAATCCACAATGCCTCACCAGTGCTCTTGTGCTTAAAGTCTGGGGATCTTGGGTTCTTCTGTAGATATGAATGGTCAGGACGTTAGGTCATAAACCAAATATATATATTTAACATTTTCGAACAAATATCCAGAGCATACAACTTCGACATAAAATATTGGATAGATGAATTATTGAACAAATTAACAAACACATGGATAAGAAATGTAACAAACTTCAAAGATGAACCTTCTGTGGACAGGAAAAGAAAGAAAGCAGAATTCATAAACCTGACAAAATGTGGGTGAACCTAACAACATGATCATTTTGCCAGGTATTGACAGGCAAGTAAAAGAAAGTAGCTTCTTCGGGAGATGCTCAAGTTATAAACATGGACAAAGCAAACTGTCACATGCATGTTTCAAACACGGTGGGCAAAAACAACATAACTCCTGGAAGTTATGAATCAAAATTATCAAGTGAAAATAACAGATTGAGCCAGGAAACGTTTCTTTTTCTATTTTTCCTAACACTGCTTCTGTGTGAACAATAAATTTAAGCCCAAAATTTAAAATGCAGGGAATTCCAAAGACTATCTTAATCTAGCCTCTCTCTTTTTTTTTGGGTGACCTATAGTGTTGCAATAATGGCCTAACACAAAGTGGTTTTTCCATTTTTCCATCCAGCTATTGGTTTAAACTAGATATTTCCTGTTACAATCATATCGAGATACTCATTTCTGCGACCCAAGTTGCATTCAATCTATACGGCAGAACACAGGATGGAAGCACATAAACATGAGTGCTTATGTGACGGATAATAATTTGATAAAAACTCACAATAGATTTGCAATTCATACCACACTTGTTCATTGGCCCCGGACAAGTGATTTGCGCAATTCAGCATGGGCGATATGTCAAAGTATGTCACTTGGCTTTAACCATTAAAAATCGTTTGCATGACTCAAGCAGAAGTATGTCACTACAGGATGTCACAACACTTTGGTTTACATGAATACACGATGTTGATTAAGTTGTGATTTGTGAATTTTACATTTCATTCTATCTAATCTCAATAAACTAGAACAATGCAGTCTCTTCTGGTTGAACAAAGAATAAGGTATGTCTGGTTCAGAAATCAGAAGATATGTCCACCACATAACATGCAAAACCCTGATAGTACAGTTGTTATGGTGGGCCTGGTATACCAGCGGAGGCACAAGCGTCAACATGAATAGCAAGTCAGGGGAAGATAACGATCAGAGGCTTCTTCACTATTCGATAAACAAGGAGAATAAAGAAGCATCTTGCCTCATCGTTCTCTCTCGCGCTCAGATTGCATCTTTATTCTTTCTCGTTCATCACGGCTCGAGCTCGCCACCTAGGCTACAGCTAAGGCCGGCGATCACTCATAGCTACTACCTATGTGAACTGCAGTGTCCTACCAACAGTTCTCTCAAAATGTGAAGCAAGGCGAGTGAAGCTAATACATTATTAGGAATGACAGAACAAACAACAGGAATAGTTTATTCATTCTGTTGTAATAACTGAGTTTCACAGTTTTTATTTTCTGATTTTAATGTTCTACCACCCTCTGGCTCCACTGACCATTTACTCCTATCCCTCTTTTGAACTTTCTTTTAAGTAGTCCTGCAATTTTTACATGTTCTCTGCATTTTGAAATGAATTGTATTTTCCATTTAACAAATCGATATATGCTCCAAAACTAAAACATAATTTAATTTCAATGAACAAGATAAATAAGACAGCAAACCTTATTTGTCCTGTTATCCCACCAGTCAAGAGGATTAGCAAAGAAGGCTTGCCACAGCTCTTCAGATGATCGAGAGGAAGAACTGATAGTATCCCTGCTTTTATCCTCAGCAGAACCAGAAGTAGAAATAAAATAATCCCCACGCCTTCCACCTTTGATTCAACAAAAAATGGAGTCAATTTGTACATTTTTATGTATTTTTGTTAAACAGCTAGCTAGTAATACATGTGCATCACTGGCTGTCTCTAGGAGCACAGATATATGCTACATTAAGAAAAGCTTTACGATGAATAATAACATTTCACAATCTGAGGAAAGTCAGCTGCAATAATCAACTGTTTCTGCAAGAGTACTTCAATGATGCTGGCAGGAATAGTTGAATATGGCGTCTTGTTATTTTACGGAAAAAAAGTGAAATTCAATGACAAAGATATCTATATCATGTTGCCGCATTGTGTAACTATAAGTGACGACTTAAGTACTTATGTTGCAAAACATGCACCAGGGAACTGTATTTCAGAACTTCATAGGCAAAAACTTGCATGATGCATGCCATCTAGTAGGTACCATAAAGGAGGGATGTCATAAAGGGTTTATTTATATCTATGCAAAAGAGAACTCACAAATCGCAAACAGGAAAACAGTGGCCACGAGACAAAAAAGAAACACTGGTGCACTTTGAAACTACAACTTAAAATATAAGAGACCAAAAGCCAAGCTCAAGACAGGTTGTATGTTGAGGATTGATAGGTTCAATGTGTAAAAATTTTACTTGCTTTCATATAAGCAGGGTTACCTTTTGTCATCAAAAAGGATTGATAGATTGAACATAAAGTGAAAACTATATATGACTCGTCAAGTAGTCCTCTAATGTTTATTCAGTGTGTATGCCACCACAGACAAACACATAAAGATCTTACAAGAATACGAGCAGGTAACATAAATGGAACAACTTTAGTAATACAAGCAGAAGGCATCACAGCCAAACTGAGATACCTGGGGCACCCTGGCTGGCCTCTGGTTCATATAATCGAACTGGCTGGATGGACTCAATGAAATTCAACTCTTGAACCACAACCTAAAAAATAGAGTGTGCCCAGCAATTTATCAGAATGCTGCAAATAGAAAGTCAAGCAATCACAGTAACCAAAAGAAAACATAAGCCAACATATAACCTTGTAATAAACCTGTCGCTTCTCAGGTCCCTCATCAACAGTATCTGACACAAGCCGTCCAGAAACAAATATCCGATGGCCCTTCTTCACATGCTCAGAAGCCACGATAGCCAGGTCATCCCAAAATGCTAGAGTTACCCTGTAGTACAGTCAGCCAGTTAAGCACTTAACAACAATTACTATCAAGAACATATTTTTCAATGAAATTAACAATTGTTCATCATTTGTGATGAAGATGGTGTAAACACTTAGTAGTCCTACATTGATAGCACGAAAGATTAATGTCGACACTCATAAAGTCAAACGCTGGGCTTGGCTATTATCTTTGGGTCTTCTGGTTAGCAAACTAATATGAATATAGTCACATGAGCCTTTTTTCTGGGTTCTCTATGGAATGCTTAGTGGCAGTTCATTTCTTATCACATCAAAAGTCACTTGTTGGTCATCAAGTACTTTCAGAAATAGGTTACTGAATCTTATTAGGTCGTACTGAATTTTTGTAGCTAGCTAACAACGAAAGGAAAATAATACTAACCGTCGCATCATGCACTTAAATTTTCGCTGCATCAAAACAAAATTTCCTTTCTAACTGAGACACGTCACTCAGTCAGTCGCAATACCCAGTTTTTTTCTCACGGTTCATTAGAACTTTCTGACTTCACCATATAAGCATCAAACACTTTGCCACACTGTCAGCAAAACCTTAGTTCTTCATTCTCTGAACAACCAACTTGTAATTTCGAAACTTGTACAGCCTAGGAAAAAAGAAAAGTTAAAAGAATTGCTCCTCAAGAATGCCTTTGCCGGCCCTAAAGAAGCACCTCTTGGACGGGGCTACACCTACTCAGTGACACAAACGGTCCAACATATCGGGAATGGAACGAAGTTTGCATCGTGTAGCAGCAATCAAATTCGGAATACCATGTGGTCTCGGTGGCCGACTTCCAGACGGCGAGGCGGCCCCTCGCGACGGCGG
>LAPY01000021.1:248875-261033 GCA_000970635.1 Eragrostis tef
CCGCCGAGCCGGCCATGGCGGCGGCGGCGGCTAGGGTTGGGTAGGGAGAGAGAGAGGCTCTGATACCATGTTAGAGTTAGGGTACTGGACGACTTGATTCCTCCAACCCTAGATGGGTGGGTATATATATATCCAACATACATGGGCCTCTATATGGGCCAACACACTCCAACAATTAAGACCGCGATGAAGGTGACGTTGTTGGTGCTCAGGCTGTGGGACTTTGGCTACGAGAACAAGGCCCTGCAATCGAGCCGTCTCGAACAACGCCTCCCGAGAACTTGCCCGCCAGCGTTCCCCACAGCAAACTTGCGGCAGCCACGTGAAAAATCTGTTGTGCTTGGCCTTGGTTGCTGACGGCACAAGAGTAGGATTGTATTGCTGAGCCTTATGTGCGGATTATACAGGTGTATATGGTTTGGAGGGCAAGAAGTCTTCGATAGAGATAAGGCAAGTTCGAGATTACAGAATCCTAACCTACCATACCTAGAGATATTTTAATATACTCTAACATCTCCTTACAGTCACAACGGGAGCAGCGCAAACATTATGAATGGAGAGCTCAAGCAAGATGATAGCCCTTTGTGCCGATGTCGAGGTAGCCAAAACGAAGGCCTGTAACCTGATAAAAATGTCGTGCTTGAAATAGTTGTGGTCGATGAACCTGACGAGGTAGCCGATGGAGATAAAACACATAATGCCGCTGGCGCGCTGAGAGGTGCTATGTAAGGTGGCGCATAGGGAGAAGGCACCGTAGACAAAGATGGAGACGCGTCGAGGACGATGTCGAAGGTGACGTTGTCAATCCACCAAAGCCGAGGCGGGTACAGAGTTTGCCAGACCCAGTAGCGCGTCGGGGACGAAGGCACGCACGGTGTTGCCAATACCAAACGCACGAGGTTGAAGACCAACCATGTCGTAGCATCTGGAAAAAAGATCAGCAGAGGAGGTCTCGATGACGGTCGCAGTGCGCAGTACGACGAGCGAGAAGATGTCGATGCAGCCTGCGGTGGTCGGAGTAGACGATGTAGACGGAGAGGCGACGATGCTGGCGACGAGGTTGAGCTGGACGAAGCGTAGAGGTGGAGTGGCCGAGCTCTAGCCCAAAAACTAGTGTGCTTGGCATAGTGGTCGCAGCGATGGTGGTTGAAGGCGGCGAAAAACTCAAACAGTTTGACGAAGACCTTGTGCTTGAAGTGCACAACGACGTAGTCGATGGCGATGAAGATGCGACAGCGAAGATCAAGGGTGGCGGCTCTGTGGCGCAAAGAAGCAACACAGCCGCAGCCTTCGTAGTCGGTGAAGAAGCCGCACTCTCAGAACACCCAATCCAAAATCAAACGTGCCACGACGATACACAAATCGGGTGATCAGTCGATGGTGCAACCATGGCGGTGGAGAAGTCGGAGACGGCCAGCGCGAACACGATGTGGTGGAGCAGCCTGGCGGCGCCGCGGTAGGGGCGCCCCTGCGCGCACCACGCGTCAGAACGAGCCAAAAGGCGACAAAGAGGAGTGGTCGGCAACGATGTCGAGTAGAGGCGCGTAGAGGTGACGGGCGATGAGCGACGTAATCTCGATCAGTGATCGAGTAAAAATCAGAGAAACTAAAAAACAATAACTGTAGTAGCATTTTCTCGTGTAGACTCTTGGGTGCATGTAGTGTAGGGCCTCTCATCCTCTTCTCCTCATTCTTCATGCAGAGACAACGCGAACAGAGAGAAAAGAACAAAAAGATTGAGAGATCGTGCGCGGAGGAGCGGAGCCGCGACAGCAGCATGGTGAGGCCAGGACGCGAGCGCGACGAGGCCGAGGACGTCCGGCTCTGCGGCAGAGTAGGCGAGGAAGCTCGGCATGGGGATGCCGCCGGGACTCGAGCACGGCGAGGCCGAGGAGTCCAAGCCCCGCGACGGAAGGTGCGAAGACGTCCGGCATGGGGAGGTCACCGGGACTCGAGCACGAGGAGGCCCGGCACGGGGAGGTTGCCGTGCTCCTTGCCGCTGCGTCTGGTGGTGGCCATCGCGAGCTGGGGCGTTGCGGTGGATCTGAGGACGGGGAGGCGTGCAGAGGCCGGGACGACACCCAAGGTATGTTCTTCACGGTCTGATGCTGCTGAAGGACCTACGACGAGGGAGGCGGGGCGACGCGATTGCCCGCCGCCGGATTTGTTGGGCGCGGCCTCCGACGGAGATCGACATGGGTGATCGTTCGGGAGGAGCGCTAGCATGGCGGCGCACAAGGTGAGGCACCGACGATGCTAAGGTTTGGGTGGGGGGTGGGCAGCGGAAAAACGGAAGAGTAAGATTGTATTGCTGAGTCTCATAGGTGAATTATACAGGAGTACATAGCTTGGAGGACAAGAAGTCTTTGATAGAGATAAAGCAAGTCCGAGATTACATAATCTTAACCTACCATGCCTAGAGATATTTCAATATACTTTAACACTGACTAAAGGGTGAAGCAGCCACATCATGTATACAGTTCTTGTGCGCCACAATCTTGCCACGGTTGTGGTGTGAGATCCCGGCGCCGCAGCTTTAGCAGTCGACGTGCGCGGCTACAGGCAATCATACATGCCTCTTGTTTGAGTAGTCGGTCCAAAATTGTCATGGATCCAGCGAGTAGCAGTATAAGTTCTTGGTACGCCGTCATTTGAGGTTAAACTATGTTGGTGCGTCAATTGTGAAATCTCGAGGTTAGTATCGTATATACAGTACGCAATTTAGGGCATGTTTGGATGATTACCCAAGACAGCAACGTCGCGAGTGCGGCTGGGCCCAAGCTGCGGCGGCGAATTCGTCCGCCACACTTTTGGCGTCGGATGGCGCGCAAATGAACGGGGAAACGGCAGCTTCGCCACACCACGCCGTAAGTCTGAACATCGACCAAACGCTGGCCGTATTTCTGGCGCAGAAGTTGTGGCGCGGCGTGGCAAGTTGTAGACGTCGACCAAACAGACCCGTAATGCGACGAAAAAACGGCAGGATAGATTTCCCCAAAGCTGCGGCGGCGAATTCGTCCGCCACACTTTTGGCGTCGGATGGCGCGCAAATGAACGGGAAACGACAGCTTCGCCACACCACGCCGCAAGTCTGGACATCAACCAAACGCTGGCCGTATTTCTGGCGCAGAAGTTGTGGCGCGGCGTGGCGAGTTGTGGATGTCAACCAAACAGGCTCTTAGAGACCTGATGAGGTGCGCTTAACTGCTTACACAAAAAGAGTCAAATGAAACGGGCAGCGCAAAGATCTTTACAGGTTTTGTGCATATTGTTCCACACTTTCACCCCTCCAAACCTCGTCTTATACGATATTTGTCATTTTTTTTAGAAACGTTTTTTTTTTCTTTATGAAAGAATGCAGCAAACATTTTTCTCATGTGGGCTAAGGCCAGATAGTAAAGCCCATCAACCATCAATTTTGTGTGGGCCGATTGGCCAGAGCCTTGTAAGAGGGTAGGAGACCGTCGTCGTCTTGCGAAACAGACTCCCACCAGAATAATCATTAACCAAAGGGGAGTCTGGAGAACTGATCCCTAACCTAAATCATGGATTGACTCGGCGGCGGCTATGGCTTGAGCTCCTGTCGATCCCGGACGTGAAGAGCAGCGGTGGCCAACCAGGGCGAAGCGCCGGCGCTTGGGAAGCGCGCCGGCAGGACAGGACACGCCGAGGCTGGTGGGATTGCGTCTGAGTTGCTAGGTACGACGTCAACACTACGTAACCTGCTTTGGCCGATCTCATTTCTTCGTATCCAACAGCTTTCCTCTAGTCTTAGGCTCCGTGTGGAAGTTACAGATCTGTAGTCTCACAAATGCACCTCCCCTAGCTTTCCTCTAGCCAGTAGTAGTAGTCATTACTCATCAGATTCTGTTCCCAATGAAAATTGCTGTCTCTGAATTTGTTTTACTCCTGTCTCCCCATGCCCGTGCTGGTCTTGAACTCTAAACCCTGCTCTCTCAATCCCCTGCCCCTAAAACTCCGGATGTAAACCTTATGGACCGTGTGTTTTTTGTTACAAGTTAATGGAAATGGGAGTGTACCCACTTCGAAAACAGTCACACAAATGCAGGATTTTTTACTCATGAAACAGTCTAAAGGGAGCCTGAAAAATTCTAACGCGGTATATACCTATTCAAAAGAGTCGTCGCTCTCAAGGGAGTACATGATGACAGGTGGCTCCTGAGGGAACCACCAGCGATGTTATATCTTGTTGCAACACCATACCATCCTTAGATGCATGAAATTTTGTTACTATTGATTTGACATGGTTTTATGAAAGTGTTTGTAAAACAAAGATGACGCTGAATTGATGCATCTCGTTTCCAGCTACATGTGAGTCTGTGACCAATCTTTTTAGCTTCCCTGATTATGTTTATACGATGCCATGTTTGATGCACCTAACTCCAAATATCAATGGATTGTTACACACCACTATCAATAACTTGTTCTGTTTTGATTTACTCTTTGTTGTTTGACGTGTTGTTCAACTATCTAAGTCATTGTAATTTGTAACTATTGTTCCTGGCCGCCAGCCACAGAACCACAAACTACCTCCGTCGATAGCCACTTCCACCGTAGCTGCACCCTGCTCCAGTGGACTTGTATTCCTGTCCTGCCACCGTGCTCTTCCTTCCTTTCGTTCTGACCAACACGGATATTTCATCTGAGTATTTTATTTTTCCTTCTCAATTTGTCAGATTGGGCTGCACATAGATGAACTGCTCCAAGAAGGGGTCAGCCGCTGCTGCTGACCTTACAGATGACCTTATCGTTGAGATCCTGTCCCGGCTGCCCGTCAAGTCCGTGTGCCGATTCAAATGTGTCTCGCGGCACTGGTACCGCCTCATCTCTCATCCTGAACACTGCAAGAAGCTGCCCCAGACCAAATCTGGCTTCTTCTACCATAAAGACAGGCTCAACGACGAAGATGAATGGACATGTTTGCCCACTTCTGACGGAATCACAAGGGACCAAGAGCAACTATTCTCTGATCCCTCTTTACCCTTCTTGACTGGATACAGGCAGATTATTCTAAAGAACTGCTGTAATGGCCTTATTCTCTGCCTCTGCTGGAAGGACTCACCAAGAGACGAAGCTGATTATGTGATATGCAATCCCGCCACTGAGGAATGGGTAGTCCTGCCTGATTCTGGCGATGAAGGCATTGCCTCGCGCATACCGTTTGGGTTTTGACCCAGCCATATCACCCCACTTTCATGTGTTCCAGATCCTAGAGGGTGATGAGGACTATGGATATATCGCAGGTGTTAATATCTACTCGTCAGAAACCGGAGTGTGGAGTCACAAAGAAAATGGTTGGGGCGACAATGAGATTCAGATAGTTAGCACAAGAGGTGTCTTTTTCAACGGAATGCTGCACTTGCTCACCTACCAGTTCAAGATACTAGCAGTTGACACTGAAGGTAAGACATGGAGGACCATTTCTTTGCTGGAAAGTATGCGTGTTACAAACCTTTATTTTGGTCCTCTTGCTTTTATTGGACAATCTCAAGGGCGATTATATTATATAAATATGAGATGCAACGATGGCTCCAAATTGTCAGTCTGGATTCTTGAGGACTATAATGGTAATGAATGGATATTTAAGTACAACATCAGCACTTCACAGCTTTTTGGGGAACTTTTTGGGGAATCTTTCGGGAAGAAGGATCTCATGTTTCAACGGGACTATGCTTTGGTCGGGATCCATCCTGACTGCAATCTCATTTTCTTTGTTTGGAGGTCTGAGGATCTGCTACTGTCATATGACATGGACCGAGGTAAATTTTCACTCTCAAAGGGCATTTGTTTAACATACCCTTTCCTCCATATCTTCCCTATGTTCGGTCTTTCTCACACATTGGCAGACCAAGATTAGAAGCATGACAGTTGTTACAGACAATTATATGGATGCTTTTACAAGTGTTGGTCTTCAAGTTATCACAACTAATCATAGGGCTCTAGCTTGGTAGAGCTCTGTAACGACTTTTCTTTTTCCTACATTGTATTTGCTTTTCATTTGATGCAGTCCTGATTTCGCTTCTATGAAATGCTTTCATTCAGACTATGTAATTTGACTTACGAAGTTTACTTACTGATTCTGTTTGATTTTGACTAATTATTTGTGCTAATCATCGGCATATCTCCTTTACAGACTTGTTTCTTCTTTCAACATATCTGTTACGTATACAGTAATAGTGAAAGTGTAAATGTTTCCTCCGGAAGAATGATTATCCTTGAGCCACCCTAATCCCTGGAGATTTTGTGTTAGAAGGTAGTGAAAGCAAGTGATATCACTGAAATGTTAAGAACCCTTATTAATTTCATTCTCCTTCTGGAGTCAAATGACTAATGAAACATAGGAACACATCTGCTATTTTCTTGAATTGTAGTAGTAACGTTATTAGCATTCATATATAACAGTTAGACTCTTTACTTAAACTTGGGTTCTGAGCATATATTGCAGCACGATCGCGGAATGTGGGCCAATCTGGTTCTTTGTTTCACGCAAAATTCTTGTTTTGTGTTCAGTATCAGCGTTAGGGCCTAGGGCCTACACAGGACTGAGTTTCAATTTTTTTTTTCAGATGTGGTTAGGGGAGTGGGAGCTGTAAAGGAAAGCAAAGATCAAGTGGAGGCTGCACTTGATCACGTAAAGACTGATTGTACATACAACTAATCAATCTTGGGTGCTCCTCGTTACTCGCTCACTGACGTTTGTCTCATAGGAACAGGTTAGGTCAATCTCCTGCAGGGCAATAGATACGCTCCAATTTTATGCTATGCATTTGAATTATGTGCTAAGTTGCGCTCTGTGCATATATTGGTACTCTGCGTTTATACGCATTGGACTTGCCCCGTACAAATTTAGGCGGACCGTGTGTGGCGATATATGGCGACGTCGTGGACCTCGTGGTGGTCGATGTACGCATGCACCGAGGCTGGCGCAGCAGCCCAGCACGTTCGCGTTTCGGGTCGACACCGTCAGCCTGCATCGCGGCAAAGAGCCTGCTTGGTTGCCCGCCAGCATTTGCGGCACCATTTAAAAAGAGAGCATATAACCGGATTCATATGGCTCGGATTGGAGTTCTCGTAGTTCTCACACGAATCTAGTTTTCATATGATATGTTGCCATTTGAAAAACAGCTGTTTGCGCTCGGTTGCTGACAAAAAGCCTTTTTTTTTTGAGCTCTTGCTGACCAAAAAGCTGCAGCAGTCACACGAATGCAGTTCATTTTTGCTAGCGACCATTTCAATATAGTACAAATTGCAGCCTAACTTTCCATGTGTAGTACCGGGCTAAGGCCAGAAAATAAAACCCATAAGCCATCCATTTTGTGTGGGCCGATCTAATTTCGGCCGAAGCGTCGTCTTCTTGACAAACAAGCCTCGCACCGGAATAACCAGAGGAAAATGGACAGGGATCGTCTGACGTTGAGGGCCCCCACTGACCGGTGGGCCCGGCCCCACCAGGCAGTGACCATGGCACGGGTGATGTTACGTCAGGAGGAAAATCCTCCACCCCTCCCAAATCTGGAGAACTGTCATGAGTGGAGCTCCTGTCGATCCCTACAACCGCGCATCGATTGATTCGGCGGCAGCATGACTTGAGCTCCTGTCGATCGAGCCAGGATCCCCTGACGTTGGCTATGGCCACTGACCGGTGGGCCCGACCCCACCTGTCAGTGGGCACTGCATAGCGTGCAGTAACTTCAGGGATCTGCGCTCCTCTCGATCCCGGACGCGAAGAGCAGCGGTGGCCAACCGGGGCGAAACGCCGGCGGTCGGGAAGCGCGCCGGCAGGAGGACAAGCCGAGGTTGGTGGGATTGCGTCTGAGTTGCTAAGGTACGACATCAACACTATCTAACGAGCTTTGGCCGATGTCATTTCTGCGTAGGATTCAACAGCTTTTCTCTAGTCTTTACGTTCTGTGCGAAAGTTACTGATCTTTAGTCACACAAATGCAACCCCCCTATCTCTTGCTGGTTTCTAGTAGTAGTCATCACTCATCAGATTCTGTTCCCAACGAAAATTGCTGTATCTGAATTTCGTTTCACTCCTGTCTCCCCGTTCCAATGTTGGTCTTAAAGACTTGAACTCCAAACCCTGCTCTCGCAATTCCCTACCCCTGAAACCCCGTTTCGAAAATAGTCACACAAATGCAGGTTTTGTTATTCATGAAACATTATAAAGGGAGGCCTGAAAAATTCTAACACGGCAAAAGAGTCGTGTATCTAAAGGGAGTATGCGATGACAGGTGGCTCTGAGGGAACCATCAGCGACGTTATATCTTGATAGAATAGGATACCATCCTTAGATGCATGAAATTTTGTTACGATTGATTTGACATGTTTTATGAAACTCTTTTTAGCATGCCTGGTTCTATTTGAACGATGCCATGTTTCATGTTTGATGCACCTAAATTCAAATATCAATGGATTTTACACGCCACTATCAATAACTTGTTCTATTTTAACTAATTCTTTGTTACTGGACATGCTGTTTAACAATCTAAATCATCAGAATCTCAAAGTAACTCCGCCGATAGACACTTCACCGCATCCAGGTCTGACCCAAATTGTGCCCTGCTCCAGTAGACTTGTATTCCTGTTCTTCCACCGTGTTCTTCCTTTCTTTTGCTCTGCCCGTCACTGATGTTTCACCTGAGTATTTAATTTTTCCTTCTCAATTTGTCAGATTGGCCCACAGATGAACCGCTGCAAGAAAGGGGCTCAATTCCCTACCCCTGAAACTCCAGATGTAAACCTTACGGATATGGACCGTGTGTTTTCCGTTACAAGTTAATGGAAAGGGGAGTGTACCCATTTCGAAAATACTCACACAAATGCAGGTTTTCTTACTCATGAAACATTCTAAAGGGAGGCCTGAAAAATTCTTACACGGTAGAAGAGTCGTGTATCTAAAGGGAGTATGTGATGACAGGTGGTGCCGGAGGGATAATCAGCGACGTTATATCTTGTTGGAACACGAAACCATCCTTAGGTGCATGAAATTTTGTTACAACTGATTTGACATGGTTTTATGAAACTCTTTGTAAAACAAAGATGACCTTGATTCATGTTGTTTCCAGCTAACTGTGAGTCTGTGACCGATCTTTTTAGCTTGCCTGGTTCTATTTGTACGATCCCATGTTCCATGCACCTAAATTCAAATATAAACGGATTGTTACACGCCACAATCATTAACTTGTTTTATTTTAACTTACTCTTTGTTACTGGACATGCTGTTCAACTATCTAATTCATTGTAACTATCGTTCCTGGCTGCCAGCCACAGAATCTCAATGTACATCCATCGCTTCGCTGTAGCTGTGCCCTGCTCCAGTAGACTTGTATTCCTGTTCTTCCTACGTGCTCTTCCTTTCTTTTGCTCTGCCCCTCACTGATGTTTCATCTGAGTATTTTGTTTTCCCTTCTCAGTTTGTCAGATTGGCCTGCACATAGATGAACCGCTCCAATAAACGGGCAGCTGCCGCTGCTGACCTTACAGATGACCTTATTGTTGAGATTCTGTCCCGGCTGCCCATCAAGTCTGTGTGCCGATTCAAGTGTGTCTCCCGGCACTGGTACCATCTCATCTCCCATCCTGAACACTGCAAGAAGCTGCCCCAGACCATCTCTCGCTTCTTCTACCATAAGTACAGGCTTAAAAACAAAGATGAATTGATAGTGTCTCCCGCTTCTGACGGAATCTTGAGGGACCAAGAGCGTCTATTCTCTGATCCCTCATTGCCCTTCTTGACTGGATACAAGCTGATTTTTCTAGAGAACTGTTGCAATGGCCTTATTCTCTGCCTCTGCTGGAAGGAATCCCCAAGAGATGAAGCCGAATATGTGGTATGCAATCCCGCCACTGAGGAATGGGTATTCCTGCCTGATTCTGGCGATGAAAGCATTGCGCGCGCATACCGTTTGGGTTTTGACCCAGCCATATCACCCCACTTTCATGTGTTCCAGATCCTAGAGGGTGATGAGGACTATGGATATATCGCAGGTGTTAATATCTACTCGTCAGAGACCGGAGTATGGAGTCACAAAGAAAATGGTTGGGGCGACAATGAGATTCAGATAGTTCAAACAAGAGGTGTCTTTTTCAATGGAATGCTGCACTTGCTCTCCTATGAGTTTAAGATACTAGCAGTTGACACTGAGGGTAAAACATGGAGGACCATTTCTTTGCTGGAAAATATGCGTGTTACAGACATTTGTTTAGGACCTCTTGCTTTTATTGGTCAATCTCAGGGGCGATTGTATTATATAAATATGACAAACAATGATGCCTCCAAATTGTCCGTCTGGATTCTTGAGGACTATAATGGTAATGAATGGATGTTTAAGTGCAGCATCAGCACTTCACAGCTTTTTGGGGAGCTTTTCAGGAAGAAGGATCTCATTTTCCAACGGGACTATGCTTTGGTCGCGATCCATCCTGAATGCAATCTGATTTTCTTTGTTTGGAGGTCTGAGGATATGCTACTGTCATATGACATGGACCGTGGTAAATTTTGTGTTATCTGCAGTCTCAAAGAGCATTTGTGTGACATGCCCTTTCCTCCATATCTTCCCTATGTTCCATCTTTCTCACACATTGGCAGACCAAGAGTAGAAGCATGACAGTTGTTACAGACTATGGATGCTTTTACAAGTGTTGGACTTCAAGCTATCACAATTAAACAATAGGGCTACAGTTTAGAGCTTATAACGACTTCTCTTTTTCCTCCATAGTTCTTGCTTTTCATTGAATGCCAGTCCTGATTTGGCTTCTTTGAAACGTTTTAAGTCATTCAGACTGTGTAATTTAAATTTATGAAGATTACTTATCATAAATGCTTTCAGTCATTCAGAGTATAATTTAACTTTATGAAGATTACTTATCCTGTTCGATTTGGGCTGATTGTATGTGCGTCATTGGCATATCGTCTATAGGGACCTGGCTAGGCATGCATGTGACTACCTAGCTAGGCACCCCTCATGTGCATAGTGGGAGCTACCAAGTAGTATCTGTCAACTTTTACCACGGTAGTACTGGACAAGGTAGTACTTATGTTGAGCTGTTTTTGCTTGTTCCAAATAAGTTCAGGGTATAGGTTTGGCTAAGTACAAATGACGATTGAGATGACATTTTCGTCGTTAATAATCTGATGGTTAGAAAAGTCAGAACTCCATTGAGTTGGAAAATTGTACATCTGAAGAACGTAAACAGCTCTAACCTTGACGATAATGTTGGCCATGCATAGATAATTTACATGTTGCAATATGTACCTGTATAATACAAGGCGACCACATCTGGCTGATGGCTCTTTTTTTTTGCGAGAATCAACATGTGTTTCTTTGATTAAAGCACGGGATGGCATGCCCAGGCAGGCCCCGGTGTTGTTTAAATTGTTTCTTTTTTCGAAAGATCTGGTTTAAATTGTTTCATACCGATGCTATTGACCTGGGACCTAAGGTAGCTGATCAATGATGAAACATTTCCAAGAAAATGGACAAATAAAGCAGCCTTAAAATGCAGTTATTTGCATTGGAAGTTTTTAACCTGCTTTTAGAAAGCAGAATCGGAATTCACAAAAAACAAATCTTGATAGCAATAGATATGCAGTCACTGCCGTTCTGTTTCATAGGAACATGTTAGGACACGTTATAGTTTGGTAGTAGATGTCACTAATCTGACACTATGCATTTCAGTTATCTTTAAAGTTGCGTTGTACATATACTTCTGTGCGACATGTTACACTTTCGGTCAAAGGTTTTAACCTGCATTGCGCTTGCCCTGTACAAATTTAGGTGTACCACGGCAATTTAGTATGCACCAAAGAACTAGCTCACAAATTCGTGCACGACGCCGTTCACCTCGATCATGCTACACCCGGGCACCTTACCCACGCCAGCCTCCCTCATCTGGCCCCTCACGCCCGCAACGCCGCCTGTGTCTCCCTCCCGCGCCAGCACGCTCGCCGCGAGCACGTACGCGCCGCTGTCGCGCGGGTCGCACCGCACGGCCTCGCGCGCGGCGCGCGCCCCCAGCTCGGCGTCGCCGTGCAGGCGGCACCCGGAGAGGAGCGCGCCCCAGACGGCCGCGTCCGGCGCCATGGGCATCGCCCGGATCACGTCCTCGGCCTCCTGGAGCCTCCCGGCGCG
>LAPY01000021.1:321912-357013 GCA_000970635.1 Eragrostis tef
TACTCTCTCCGTTTTTAAATTGATGTTGTTGTTGACTTTTTGAGTTACGTTTGACCATTCATCTTATTCAAAAAAAGTTTAAAAATTATCATATATTTTGTTATGATTTGTTTTATTACTAAATAAATTTGCATCATGACTTATAATATTGTATATTTGAGTTAATATTTTCAATAAGACGAATGGTCAAACGTAACTAAAAAATCAACGGCGACATCAATTTAAGAACGAAGGGAGTAGTAAGAACGAGTAGTTTCGTCATGGAAGTACGCATGTGATATGTACTGAAAACAAAAATAAGCAGACGCATTGAAAATATTTTAAAAATGCATCTAGCAGTACATTGAAGTAGTAGCTCAGTTTAAGAAGTCACTTTTGAATATGCACTAGCTAGTCTAGTTTTAATATGACCACATTTCCGACAACAAAAGAAATGCCATGTGCACTAAGTATGTTGTAACTGCAGGCTTGGATGCCTTTATTGCCAGATATGAGACATACCTCACTATGATTTGATCTGTCATATGATGCTTGTGGAGGTACTAGCCGATTATCTGGAGTTGTGATATTCTTGAATGGAGTTATCATTGGAGTCTTCATGATACCTGAGGTCCTTGATGCCACTGTTTTACCCGAAACCTCATGAACCTGACTGTTGTCGATAGACAACTCTTTGATACTCTGTGTGGTGGTGTAATCCTTTATGGTCGGAATGGAGCTGAGGGAATTTCTAACAGGAGATGGTTTGCTAAAGGTTACTATCCTTTCATTACCCAAAGAGCTCCTCCTGCCCTTGCTGCCAGAAAAAGACTCTGCAGGGAATGTCATCCTCTTTTCAGTTGGAGATTGATGGACAGGAATCCTGCTGCGGGATGGCGAAGATTTCAAATGGACTTGCAGCACGTAAGGCTGTAGATATGGATGCTTCAGTAGTTCAGCTGCCTGCTTAAGACAGTAATGTAAGGATACATATTGATGTAAAACATGTTACTGTTGATAATTTGGCCTGTTAGAGGATTATAAAGTTATTACACTTGGCCTGTGCTCTGGACTTCTCCGTAACATGCTCCGAACAAGTCCCCGACTGAAGATGTGACAAATTTTCTTAAGAAATGCTCCAGTCAAATTAGAATAGGAATAAAATAAACAATAAAGAACTGCCAAGAAACTCACAATGCACCAGAATATCTTGATGGCAAAGGTGATACTATCGACTTGGTAATCTTGTTTATAAGGGCTTGCATATCCTGACAAAGAAATGATCAAAGCCAAATTATATGTATCTTCCAATCTGGGTCTACCAAAAGATTCAGTAATGCCAACGCATGTCTCAATCAGTACCAAATGCAGCTAAAATACTTCATCGCACTAAGCTAAGCCAGCAATATGAGGCAAGCACATAAAGAATAAAACATTTAAAATCACTAATAATTGATCAATCAACTCGGATAATGCATAAGCAGCTAAGAAAAGTATTCTCAGAACTTACAAAAGCTTTAAATGCAGGTTTAAGTGCAGCCATTTCATACATGCAGCAGCCTGAAACAGAATGAACAGACAATTACGGTCCAACCCATAACAGCGGAACTGCATTAATGAGGTTTCTAACATTTCACTGATTCATGCATTACCTAGGGACCAAATATCAGATTTGGTACCATAAGGTATATCAGCAAGCAGTTCCGGGCACATATGGCTTGGTGTTCCTACAACCTGCATCGAGACCATATAGCCATTTGTTGACTTGTGACTATGAAAATGAAGTAACAGAAGTGAAATGAGCAGTAGTAACGCTAACCGAGGATGCAAGGTCATCAGGGGTTAATATTTTTGCAAGACCAAAGTCACCTACATTTGAGTAGAATGCAAATTACATTCAGCAAACACTATGTAGCATGCTACAGAGCATGTCTTAGTACGAATGATAACTGACATACCAAGTCTAATATTTTGATCCCTTGTAAGAAATATATTGGAACACTGAAAAAAAATACAGATAACATATCAGCTGTAGAAAACATATTTCCACATCCTATAAAAGCATAATGTATTTCAAATATAGCAGCACTACTACCTTCACATCACGATGAAGAATGTGATTTGCATGCAAATAGTCAAGGGCCATGAGAAGCTGCACAAGCCACTGGCAAAGCTTCTGCAGAGTGAAGAAAACATCATGAGCATGGCTTTGTAACCAAGAGCCACACAAAAACATTACAACAAGAAACATAATTATCAACGGCACCTCCTCAGAAAAGTAGGCACCATTAACTCTTTTGATAGCTTCAGCCCTGGAAAAAATAACATGTTTCTGGTAAAATAAATGTCTACAAACATTGGGACAGTGGATCACCAAATAATATATTCCACATCAGAGAAATCCATACATGTCTCCTCCCTCACAGTACCCTATAACAATGCAAACGTAGCAACCCTGAAATGTGAAACATAAAGCAAGAATGAAATAAACTCATTTTCCATATTACAAAACCGATCCAAAATACAACTAAATGAGTTGAGGGAAGTCTTATGCAAGCTTTTATTAAGTATTTGGTTAGTTTTATCTGCTGATGTTAAGTCCCGTTTGTTACTCGTACTAACCTTATCCACCCATGAATCCTTGTATTCAACAATGAATGGATTCCTTACTGCAGCAATGAGCTCCATCTGCATTGATATTTCAATTTAAGTCAGTGTACAAACAGCACTAGTACATTACTTTTATCAGAAAGCAAAAGGTCTCTAATAAGTTCAGATCTCAGTTGGGGAAAAGGCTAAGCACTGTCATCATCAAGATCACAATAGTTTGTGGGAAACCAAAGCCTAGCAAACACTATCATTTTATACAAAGAGTTGACCTGCACAAGTCACTCTGGGTGAACAAACGATACTATGTGTGAATCATAACCAAGCACAAAATGATCCTTGCAAAGTGGAAGCTGCCTACCTCCTGGTGGGCAGATCGGCGAGTGCGGTCTGTCTGCCGCGCAAGCCGGATCTTTTTCAACACATACCTGCAAGTTCAGATTCTCAATGATCAAAATGGACTAAAGATGCCGATACATATGGTTGAAAGCAATGCGGTGTGGTGGGCTCACTTCTTCTTCTCCACCTTGTGCCTGACTAGCAGAGCGGAGCCAAATGCTCCTTTACCAATCTGCTCCAGCACCTCGTATTGATCCATGACTGTCTAAGTTCACCAAGATGTTTTGCCCCTTTGGTCCTGAAACTAAAACGCAAAGGAATCAAAGCAAGTTTCGTTAAGACCGAACATATGGAAACTTTACTCCTAGCGACAAGACCATTTTTTTGTTCAACGGCCAATATACTTGACTTAGTCTTAAAAGAAGTGTATTTAAGCATTCTACAGCGTTATTGTTGTACTTGTACTGCAGCAGTATTATTCATGCTACAGACATCTAGACCACGAAATCACATAAACCCCGACTTTAATCTTTAGTAGCGACAAATTTTCAGTGGGGACTGCGGTGCCAAAATTGCCGACAGCAGCGAAGGTAGAAAACGCCACCACGTGATGGATATGCAATGCGTCTCTTAGGAAACTAGCCGACGAACTCAGGAATCAGGATAGTGTGAAGCTTTGAACCCCAAAGCCCAACAGAAATGTCAGCCAAGAAGCTGTAAAGCTTTAATCCTGAAAATAAAAATGCTCCCCGCGTTCCAAATCCAAAGCGTTGAGCTCGAAACTAAAAAATTAAAAAAGTGATATCTAAACAAGAAAGGGATTCAGTACCAGAACCAAAAAGCAGTAAAAGCTCGTGGCGACTCAAATTTCCTCGAGAAAATATGAACGAAATGCTGAAGAGTAGGAGCGTCTTTCTGAACCCAATGTGACCCTCAAATTTCAATTTCGGGAACAGACAAAAATCACCATAAGGAAATCTACAAGTGCCCCAGGAAACTGGCGGCTGCAAAATTGGAGCAATGCCGCAGCTGCACATAAGAGAAAGAAATGAAAAGGAGGAGAAGGGAAACTCACCAAAACACCCCCTATTGGCAGTTGGCAACTCCAAGAACTAGCCAAAATGGATCAAGATGCCTCTTCCGTCAACAACCGTCCCGCCTGAGCCTAGTGCATGAAGCGGAAGGGAAGTAGGAGAAATCCTTCTTGGTGGTCACCTCAATAAGCACAGATCTCGCCGCATTTTTATGTGTGTGTGAGAGGGAGCTATCGTGAGGGGTCGGCCCGGGGGAGCAAGTTCAAACTTCCAACCCGCTGATTTGCTTTGGAACCTCAAAATTTTATATGGCAAGACCAAAGAGGTGAAGCCGAGAGGCAAAAGGCATTGGGAAAGGAGAAGGTGAGAGAGGGAAGGAGGTGATGAGTGATGACTTGGGAGGTTTAAGAACTTCTCTTTTTTCCTTTCGAGCCTGCTTTGGTTTGGAGAGAATTTCGTCTTTTAACGCTGACAAATCTCCCGCTCAAAGATGTTGGTTTAGGTTACCCTGGCAATTCGAATTATAAAACCGTACTTAGTGTCGAACAACAGTCGGACTTGCGTGAACTGGACGTACACCCACACCTTAAAATTTGAATTGCTAAGATATTATTTTAGTAAAAATCAAAGCAAGTTTCGTTAAGACCGAACATATGGAAACTTTACTCCTAGCGACAAGACCATTTTTTTGTTCAACGGCCAATATACTTGACTTAGTCTTAAAAGAAGTGTATTTAAGCATTCTACAGCGTTATTGTTGTACTTGTACTGCAGCAGTATTATTCATGCTACAGACATCTAGACCACGAAATCACATAAACCCCGACTTTAATCTTTAGTAGCGACAAATTTTCAGTGGGGACTGCGGTGCCAAAATTGCCGACAGCAGCGAAGGTAGAAAACGCCACCACGTGATGGATATGCAATGCGTCTCTTAGGAAACTAGCCGACGAACTCAGGAATCAGGATAGTGTGAAGCTTTGAACCCCAAAGCCCAACAGAAATGTCAGCCAAGAAGCTGTAAAGCTTTAATCCTGAAAATAAAAATGCTCCCCGCGTTCCAAATCCAAAGCGTTGAGCTCGAAACTAAAAAATTAAAAAAGTGATATCTAAACAAGAAAGGGATTCAGTACCAGAACCAAAAAGCAGTAAAAGCTCGTGGCGACTCAAATTTCCTCGAGAAAATATGAACGAAATGCTGAAGAGTAGGAGCGTCTTTCTGAACCCAATGTGACCCTCAAATTTCAATTTCGGGAACAGACAAAAAATCACCATAAGGAAATCTACAGTGCCCCAGAAAACTGGCGGCTGCAAAAACTGGAACATGCCGCAGCTGCACATAAGAGAAAGAAATAAAAAGAAGGAGAAGGGAAACTCACCCAAAACACCCCCTAATGGCAGTTGGCAACTCCAAGAACTGGCCAAAATGGATCAAGATGCCTCTTCCGGCAACAACCGTTCCGCCTGAGCCCAGTGCATGAAGCGGAAGGGAAGGAGGAGAAATCCTTCTTGGTGGTCACCTCAACAAGCACAGATCTCGCCGCATTTTTATGTATGTGAGAGAGAGAGCTATCGTGAGGGGTCGGCCCGGGGCAGCGAGTTCAAACTTCCAACCCGCTGATTGCTTTGGAACCTCAAAATTTTATATGGCCAAGCCAAGACCAAAGAGGTGAAGCCGAGAGGCAAAAGGCATTGGGAAAGGAGAAGGTGAGAGAGGGAAGGAGGTGATGACTGATGACTTGGCGAGGTTAATAACTTCTCTTTTTTTCCTTTCGAGCCTGGCTTTGGTTTGGAGAGAATTTCGTCTTTTAACGCTGACAAATCTCCCGCTCAAAGATGTTGGTTTAGGTTACCGTGGCAATTCGAATTATAAAACTGTACCAACCTAAGAAAGATGAGCATCCAACTTTGTGCCGAACAACACTGGGTCCAGTTCACCCAAGTCCCTTCGGTACTAACCTTAAAATTTGAATTGCTAAGATATTTTTTTAGTAAATTCTATGTGATATGTCATGCTTCACATTGGATTTAAAATGTGCAAGTATTTATTTTGTACAAAGTGTAATGTAAATTGCACCTACACCAGCTTCCCCTTTAGCATGCAGCTGCATTTCCTCAAAACAAAGAAAAAGAAATATGCAGATGCTGAGGAAGCAACTTTGAATGTTAATGCAAGATTCATAAAAAAAATCTAATTGTAGGAATGCGACATATACTTTGAATGAAATTAAAGGAAGGGTTTATATAACACCTCAACCAAGATTTGGTCAAAATTCTGAAAATTTGACTAGCAAAGATTTTAAAATTGACTTGTGAATATAGAAATTATTATATTAAAAATAGTATATTAGATATTATAACTCTATTTTAAATAAACAATAGTGTCAAAGTTGCACATCAAAGAAAAAAATCAACAATATCGCATATTTGAACAGAACTAAAACCAAATGAACCTAGTCTCACGAAAATGTATCATTTTTTAGCTTACCCATAAACATATATTGGCATCAAAAATCGTCCGAACTGAAATTAGTACTACGTCCAAACCTTGCACATTTCACACCGCCACTAGCTCAATTTGAATTGTCCATGAAGTAAGTTCCGTGTGCGGTATGGCCAAATTCATGCTCGTAATACAATCCTTTTTTCAATTAATATCACAAAAGTGGATATGTGTATTGTCATATTGATCTTCTCTCTCCATTGGGAGTTGTTACTAACGTTTGTGTTTGGCGTATTTCCAGTGAGTGACTGAGTGTCACGTGTCTAGAAGAAATATAATGAGGCATATTGACCAAGGCACCAAGCAACACCACACGTATAGGGAGTGAATATTTTGCGAATACTATAGTACTGTACGTATGGGAGTCGTATTTGTCGGTTTCTTTCTAGGAGTAGCAATTTTCTGCTATGGAAGTCGTCGCAGGCTAAATAAATGTATAATAACTCGTAGGGCTACGTACTCCCGTTGCATCTCCTTCTGGACCCTGACTTTGTTTTCACGCCTCACGAAGACGCTTTTGAATAGTGCTAAGTGCGTATCTTCCAAGGACACGTACAGATCGATGCAGCGATGCACTGTATGGTACTCGCTATCTTTACGTATCTTTCTTGTGCAGTACACGTACGTCGACGTTTGAACCTTGGAGCCATGCCTGCTATCGAGCTGACGACTGGAGCGCAAAATACATAGTACTACTGTATATATATATGCATTACAGGTGGGGTACGTCGTGTACAGAAAGCCTGCTGGGTTTAGCCTTCTCCTTGTCATCTTGCGCAGAAGAACTCACGTGTGCTTTGGCTGTGCTTCGCTTTCTTTGCGCTGCTGCAACTGCAATCAGCAAGCACACTTTGAATGAAATTAAAGGAAGGGTTTATATAACACCTCAACCAAGATTTGGTCAAAATTCTGAAAATTTGACTAGCAAAGATTTTAAAATTGACTTGTGAATATAGAAATTATTATATTAAAAATAGTATATTAGATATTATAACTCTATTTTAAATAAACAATAGTGTCAAAGTTGCACATCAAAGAAAAAAATCAACAATATCGCATATTTGAACAGAACTAAAACCAAATGAACCTAGTCTCACGAAAATGTATCATTTTTTAGCTTACCCATAAACATATATTGGCATCAAAAATCGTCCGAACTGAAATTAGTACTACGTCCAAACCTTGCACATTTCACACCGCCACTAGCTCAATTTGAATTGTCCATGAAGTAAGTTCCGTGTGCGGTATGGCCAAATTCATGCTCGTAATACAATCCTTTTTTCAATTAATATCACAAAAGTGGATATGTGTATTGTCATATTGATCTTCTCTCTCCATTGGGAGTTGTTACTAACGTTTGTGTTTGGCGTATTTCCAGTGAGTGACTGAGTGTCACGTGTCTAGAAGAAATATAATGAGGCATATTGACCAAGGCACCAAGCAACACCACACGTATAGGGAGTGAATATTTTGCGAATACTATAGTACTGTACGTATGGGAGTCGTATTTGTCGGTTTCTTTCTAGGAGTAGCAATTTTCTGCTATGGAAGTCGTCGCAGGCTAAATAAATGTATAATAACTCGTAGGGCTACGTACTCCCGTTGCATCTCCTTCTGGACCCTGACTTTGTTTTCACGCCTCACGAAGACGCTTTTGAATAGTGCTAAGTGCGTATCTTCCAAGGACACGTACAGATCGATGCAGCGATGCACTGTATGGTACTCGCTATCTTTACGTATCTTTCTTGTGCAGTACACGTACGTCGACGTTTGAACCTTGGAGCCATGCCTGCTATCGAGCTGACGACTGGAGCGCAAAATACATAGTACTACTGTATATATATATGCATTACAGGTGGGGTACGTCGTGTACAGAAAGCCTGCTGGGTTTAGCCTTCTCCTTGTCATCTTGCGCAGAAGAACTCACGTGTGCTTTGGCTGTGCTTCGCTTTCTTTGCGCTGCTGCAACTGCAATCTGCAAGCATCTCCTCTGCATTTTGGCTGCACCGATGCAAATGCAAGCAATGCGCACCGCCATATGATGGTTCCTCCTTCCTCGGGCTTCCAACTCGGTTCCTTCTTTTGGCACAGCATCTGATGCGATTTTAGCAATACAGTATTCAGAGTTTTTGTTATCCCTTCTGTTTTGTCAAGGAACTACAGTACCAGGCAGTTTGTACGTAGTATTAGCTTTGGTTCAGTCGATAAGCTGTGGCATGGTTGGTTTGCTTCAGGTGTCCGTGCAAACGCGGCTACAATTATGATCAGGTGTGGTTCAGTGAGGCCTACCGCTTTGACAAATTTGGCAGCCAGCCTATAGATGTTGAAAAGAAACCATAGATTGAGATACCTTTTGCAGCGGTTGGTGCCGGTTCAATTTTTCAAGAAGCTGGCTCTTGCGATGCAGTTTATAGATGGCTAAACAAACGTTTATGCAGTTAGGCTGGCTTGCTTTGCAGCCGGCAGCATCAGCCGCTACTGTGTTCGTGGTTATTTTTTCAGCAGCAGCCGCTACAGTGTTCGTAGTTGCAGCCTGCCGAACAGGCTAGTTGTTGACACGTTGTTAAGGTGTTGTTCCAATCGTCAAGTCCTGAAATTTCTGGCTTATCACATGCATGATCTCTCGTTGAACAACTTCAGATTCCGAGAGCAACTTGCAGGCTCGCAGAATAAGGTAGTTCCGAAGAAATACTTTAGAGCGTTCTTAATGGTTGCTTTTTAACTAACTATTAGAATTATTTATATTGGAGGAAAAAAGAGAGAGAAAGAGGGCCGCTAGCTCTTTTTTAAGAAGTAAGTCTCTAACATTTATTAAGACACTGACATGTAGGATCAGTCATCACTTTAGAGTTTAGATAAACTCTTATGTTACCTCTTAAATGACGTGGAGAGTCTGCCTCTATCTTTAGACACTCTTATGTCCATCATCCTAACTTGTCTCAGCAACAATCTTTGCATGAAATTAACTAGCTAGGTATCTTTAACAATGGATGGCGCTCGCATGTCAGCAGGTGGCGAACGCAGAGTGAAGCGAGGCTTGCATTCATAGCTATTGTCACGGTGCTGTTTTCATAGCTTTATGCCTTTGTCAGGGCGGGATTGGATCGCGGATCAACTTTGTGTACCTGTTGGTGACACGGTCACAAGAAAATACAACGTACGGTAAGGTACCGGTATCTTTACAGGCAGGAAGCCGGGAGGACTGTCGCCATCACCTCACCTACTCAGCATACGTACGTACGTGTACAGATGAGATGATACGGATGTTGTGGTTGCTAGCTTCAGTACTGTAGTAATCGCTCGTGTCCTTCTCATTCCCTCCACTCCAAGACGATGACGCTTGAAGAAGCATAAAAGCGGTAGATCTTCTCCGTGCAAATGTACAGTAATACAAGTCGTTTTGTTGATTCAAGAGAACGATTCTCGTTCCTCGTCTGCTCGGAAGGAAGCCTGATCAGTGACGGTGAGTTCTTTTTTTGAGACTAGTGACGGTGAGTTTACGAGCTGATAACACGTCCGTCATATTTCAGCCCAGCCCGAACATGATTGTGGTGTGGACTGAAGATGGGCCAGCTCATTGTTTAAATAATGGGCCAGCCCCAAGAAGCCCGACTGCCATGCAACGGATTGCAAAAAATAAAACAAACAGGGAAAAAAGGAAAAATGAGTTGATTCTTTGTTTCAACTCGTGCATTCCTATCCTTGACCTGGGAAAGACCGGGAGCCAGTCTCACCTCGATTGAGTGCATGCGACATGTATTCGTTCTCGCCAAGAAGAGGCGGTGCTTTGGTTACGATTACCATAACATGTTGCATGATAATCTTTAATTTATCTTATTAAGCACTAATAGGCTTCAATATCATAGCAACATCATATGTTTGCCATGCTTCACGTCTGTATCAACGAGCTTGGTTTACATAAACGCAAGTAAATTAAAGTTTCCGACATCGGAGATGAGGATGTTGGTGGTCGATCGGTGGTCAGTGGTGAGATGGTAGTGTTTGTTTCGATCGGAATTCTCGTTCGTGATCTGTATGTCTAAGATGACAATCCTAGATCGTGAAAGTTGCTTCTTTTTAAAGATTTCTTGTCTCCTGCATCACCTGCCATGAGAAAAAAATTGAAAAAAATACTTTGGGGAGCTCTTGATAATCTTTTATGTTCTTTAGTTATTCCTAGATTTTCTATGTTCTTTAATTATTTTTTCTGACCAACGAATGCGGCTTTTCATCCTCCTCGAGCAAATCATTGCCAAAAAACATAGAAACAATCACTAGTCTGTATTACGGCGGCCAGGTGATCGATCAAGATGACAAGACGGCCAAAAGGTATGTGGGATTTGCAAAGCAGATCGCGCTTTGACATGCATGCGCTTAATTGTGACGGCTAACCAGAAAGGCAGCAGGCCTTTGTCGCCCCTGCAGGAATATGACCCACTGCTTCTAGCAAGGCCAAACAAACATTCCAGCCGTTTTGCATTCCATTTAGAGTGGAACTAGTTTTATTTAGAATTATGTCCAATAAATAACTTACACATCAAACAGCTGTGTCAGCTAAGTTATTCAGATGATAATGAAATAATTATTCTCTCCTTTAGGTCATATGATGCGTGCATATAGCAGTTCGCATAAAAAAATGATGCAAATAGCGACACGACAGGTAGGTAAAAGCTGATTTGATGTACAATACACTATAATTGTTAACTTTTGGATTTTAAAGGTAGCAAGTTATTAGTTACTGAAACTAGAAAGCATTTTGAGGAAGCAAGGATATTTCATGCGTCAGTTCAAATATCTGTAAGTAGGTACCATTGAACTGCTTTGTACTCCTATTTCCAGGGGAAAAAAAAAGCGAGAGCAGAGGGAGCCTATATGACCTCCAACACCACTTGGAGAAGAAAGAGATTGGCGAACAAAATGCTTCAACATATATATATAGCCAACTACCTCAAAAAAACTAAAGAGAAAAGATCAATTGGATCCATCATGACGGCGCATATCCAGCAAAGGGAACGACAGTACTACTTAGCCACTTATTAACCTGACCAAATATATAATAACATTTTTTACTCTCTATATATATACTCTTATATCAATGATGTTACATTTCTGCATAATATGTTACCTGTCCTTTACTGACAAATTAACAATATGTTATAGTCATTAAAATATAATATGTGCACCAGCAGCAATATGTTATTTTAATGTTTTTATTTTGATTCATCACTTGCCTTTCAGTGACGCAAAACATTACAAATCAATTATTGTAAAGAAACAAAGAACCAATGGAATGAAGAAGACAGAACACACATGCCTGCATGCTTCAAAGAAAGAACATGACAAACTTTTACGGGGACAAACACTACGGTTGCCTTCTCACTAACTCCATTGCTTTTGTAAGTAGTCATTTTCAACCCTTTTTTTCTCTTGAATGGCTTATCAGTTGACGCTTGTGTCATTCACTGCCAAGAAAAGTACTTACCTAGATTGATTATTCAAGACATGTATATATGAATTCATGGTAACAAACAACGCTGTAAGCGCTAAGTGCGACACATCATCATTGGCTCACCTTTAGTCACCGTCCTATCTTGTGATCGTTTTATTGTTAACTTTACACTATGGTTGGTCAACTTCAATAATTGGGAAAAAAATATGCCATACAATGTTCTCCATACCTAAAAATGTTGCACATTCAATTTGTGCAAACAAAGCAAAAGGCAAGAAAAGGTTCTAGTATACAATATTTTACGAATTTTTGGCTATGGACTGACCGGCTGGTGAAGTTAAGCATACTAAATATATATGTATGCAGTGTGCATAGCGTGAAATGTAGTCATACGATACAGACTAGACAATAATCGTGAGAAGCGGCCAGAATCTTTTGTTATTATTGTTATGTTCCTTGTAAGTATGTATCTTCAAACAAATGTAGTACACGAAATTTTAATTATAATAAATAATATATGAAAGACCATTTCTGGGCACCATTATCCAAATATATAGGTCAAATGGACTATATTTTAAAATTTACAGGAACAAAAAGTGTTCATCTTGCGGGAGTTGGGGCTGACCAAAATGACCATAAAACAGACAAATAGTAATTTTGAAGTGCCCAAGAATTGATCACTAAAACAAAATGATGGCTGACAAATAACCATAAATTCTGAGCAAAAAGGAGTATATGAATGTAACACGTAGGGAATCAACTGATGAAAAACAAGCAAAGAGAACAAAGGAGGAAATTTATCAGGGCATTCAGAGTGTGAGAAAAAAATATAGGGCCACCGCATTTTATACGGCCCTTCTCAAGCAAGAGACGTTCTCCTCCATTTCCACTTCTTGATTTTTTTTGTAGTTGAGCCATAAACATCAAAAGTGACCAAAGATGTGATGGCGATAGATCTTATGGTAGTTTGTGCATTACATAAGATAAAGTGGGGTTACCAGATTTTGAGTTAATGTTATGATATCTAACATATATGTGGGAAGTAACATGTAAGGAAAAGGCATATAGTATCCAGGTCAACTAGTGAGGTCACTTACGCATTTGGGCGACTAGTATAAATTCTATATATTATACTGAATGTCTTTACAGAAAACATACTTTGTGAGTGCAGAGGCATATGCCCCTGAGTGGCTCGATCTAGCATTTGTTAGTTAAACCCGATATACTTAAAATCTCATAAATCGTAATGGTTAGAAATTTATAAACTTATACACATGTATTTAGGCTATTGGTTTTGTAATGACAGCATTATGGTATTTAAAAAAATGTGGGGGTATTTTAGACTAATTTTTCATAATATCAGTGGTGAATAATTATCCTTTTTTCTTTGATTATGTAATAACTAATTTCTAGTCCTTTAGAGCTAATGTGATGGCTGCTTTCGTTGACAAAATATTAAAAATAACTAGTAGAGTGGCCTCATGCATTTGCGTGGCTAGTAACAACAGTACCTGTAGTATTGTATTGTACTAAATACCTCATCAAATTTATTCTTATTGTCATTATTTTTCTACCACTATTAATTTTATCTTTTTTATAAAACAATAATGGATAAGTTGAAAAATTATATAGGTAAATATTGTAAGGAGTATATTCTGATGGACTTGGAATAATATGAAGGATTGATTTTGATTTGGCAATGATAGTATTGTAAGGAGTATATTCTGCATAAAAAGTAAGGATTATTTATTTGATTGAAATAATATGAAGGAGAAGGAGTATTTCTCTTATTAAAATTCTTATTTGCAGCATCATTTACACCTGTTGGGTTACATGAACCAATAATAGCCATGCCCTTTTATGTGCAGGTAACAAAGGCTACTACAATGAAATTATTTAAGAAGAAAAAGGCCAAAACCTGATACACCCCACTACCTGTACCGTTTCTCGCTACCAACTACACGTTTGGCAACCGACGACACAAATCAAACTATTGCAAATTAACAATTCAAATATAAAACTTTGTGATGAGTAAGTAACCCCTTTTCAATTGTAGCACGAGCACAGGCACCTAGAACACAAGGCCACATGCATTGCATGCCGCTTTGCAGTTCACTGACGATCGATCATCTTCATTTCGGCAGCAGAATGCATCCGTCGGCGCCGCAGTGCACGGGCGGGCGGTGCTCGAAGGCGATGCACTCCTCGTGCGTGCGCTGGTGCGGCCAGTCCGGGATGCAGTTCATGCGGTCGTCGCGCAGCGGCACGTGGAGGCATGGCACCGGCTCGCCGCAGAAGTAGTTGCCGGCGATGGTGAGGTTTTTGAGCCTGGGAAGCTCGCAGATGCTCCCCGGAACCACGCCGGAGAGCATGTTGTGCGCGACGTTGAGCACCTCCAGGCTCTCCATGTCGCCGACGCTCTCGGGAAGCTCGCCGGCGAGGCGGTTGCGGCTGAGGTCCAGCACCCTGAGCTTCCTGAGCTTCCCGATCTCCGGCGGGATGCAGGAGCTGATGCTGGTGTTGAGGAGGACGAGCTCCACCAGCGTGTCGGCCATGTCGCCGATGCTGGGCGGCAGGCACCCTTCGAGCTCCGTGTTGGCGAGCACGATCACGGACGCCGTCGAGTTGGCCAGCGTCCGCGTCGACAGCGACACGTTGAACCGGTTGTCGTTGGCGAAGAGCGCGTCGAGGCTGAGCCCCCCGTGGCCCCCGAACACGGCGTCGGGGAGCTCGCCGTCGAAGCGGTTGAACCGGAGGTCCAGGTACTTGAGCGACGGCAGCGACGTCAGGAACGACGGGAACGCGCCGGAGAGGAGGTTGTTGCTCACGTCCAGCTCGAACAGGAGGCGCATGTGCTGCATCGACGCCGGCAGCGTGCCGCAGAAGCGGTTCGAGTTGAGGTGGAGCAGCGCCACGTCGGCGAGGAGGCCCAGGTGGTCGGGCAGCGTGCCGGCGATGCGGCCGTGGTTCAGGTCCACGCCGGCGACCGTGAGGGTGTGCGGGTCGTCGGGCGCCGGTGCACAGAACACGCCCGTGTAGTTGCACACGTGTGGGCCGCACCAGTCGGCCGTCAGGTTCTTGGGGTCCTCCGTGATGGCGTGCTTCCACGCCTGCAGCGCGATGTATGCCGCGTCGAGACGGTCGTTGAACGGGGACAGCGGAAGCGACGGCGTCGGTGAGGGGGAAGGAGCCGGGAGGGGTTGGGTCAGACATGGAAGGACGAAACAGAGGAGGAGGAGGTGGTGCAGAGCTCGCTTGCTTCTTTGCTCTGATAACAGGGGTGCCATTTTGACAGGATTCTAGCTTGGGAGGGATTAATTACAAGAGAGATCAGGGCCGGGTGTGTAACTAGTACTGTGGTATAGTCTTAGAATTCCATGTGTATATATATTGGGCTATGGTGGGGGTTGGAGGGAGCTACCGATCGAGCTAGATATGTTCATGCCTGGTCGTGGATGTTGACATGATAAGCATGCTACCCATATGCTCTCCCTCTTTTTTTTGTTGACTTGGTTAAGGTTTTAAGTTGGTGGCGATATAGAGAAAATGAACCGTCGTAGAAAGAAAAATAGTACAGATTTGCACATAAAACATATATTATATCTATAGCTGGGGGCATATGCACCCATACCGAAGTGAAATTTACCTTGGAACCCTCAGTTTTTCACCGAGCAACCAACTTTGTACCCCCTATTTACCCATAGTGATGCAAACCCCCATCAATTTGGTCTAGCTTCCCCCCGATAATCAACCTAGAAATCACAAGGTCTAGAAGTTACCGATCAACCTTTCATTGAAAAGCTCTTGCTTACTTAGCACCTGACTTGTAGCATTATCCTTAGGTAAAGCATCAATTCCTCAGAAATAAATATTAAGGAAAACAAAACTCTCAAACAAGTAGAGGTAAATTAAAAGATTCAAATTTCTGGTCGGGGCTCATGAATGTCAATGAAGAGCGGATTCACGAATGGAGGTACGAAATACCACTATATTTATAATTGCTAAATCAAAACTTTTTTTGAAGAGGGGGGGGGGGCATGTTTTCTATCCACATGCATCCACAACCCTAACCACCTACTCCTAATTCATAGGCAAGATCCATAGCAGATTTATGAGTTTATATGTAAAATAAAGTGTTTTGTTTTTACTCTAAGTAAGAACAAAATTTCTGTCCACAACTCTAGATCCATGGATTTCTAGAGCTCCGGGTGAGCAGCTCTGGAGCTCTACCGAATTAACGAAGGAATCATAGTTTATTAACCGTCGTAAATACAACATTGTATATGCGACACATACCTAAGTGCATTTCGCACTAGGACAACAGATTCTGGCTAAGTAGTAGCAGAAAGTGGGATTCAGGTGAGCGGTCATACCGGCGTTCATCTCCAGTCTCCATCCCTGTCTTGTAGGACGAAAGAAATGGAAATGTTGGACGACATTGACGCCAATGTAATCCAATCTCATGATCGGCGCCGTGAGATTCACATTGGTTTCGGCTTGATTGTCACACATCAGAGGATCCTTTGCAAGCACGCCCACGCTGCACACAAACTAACGTGCTTTACATATACATTGCACATCTATGTGCATGGATATTGTCAGGATCTCTTTGCTTTAGAGACACAGGGAAGCGTCAGAGAAGAACATGCTGCAAGCCGATCTTTTAAGTGCATCTTTGTTGGAAATCGACCTCCTCACCTATCTCTTACTGGCACTCATCTTTGGCACTTTGAGAAACGAAAGTGTTTTTGCACCTGTGTCCAACGTCTCTCTCTCTCTCTCTCTCTCTCTCTCTCTCTCTCTCTCTCTCTCTCTCTCTCTCTCTCTCTCTCTCTCTCTCTCTCTCTCTCTCTCTCTCTCTCTCTCTCTCTCTCTCTCTCTCTCTCTCTCTCTCTCTCTCTCTCTCTCTCTCTCTCTCTCTCTCTCTCTCTCTCTCTCTCTCTCTCTCTCTCTCTCTCTCTCTCTCTCTCTCTCTCTCTCTCTCTCTCTCTCTCTCTCTCTCTCTCTCTCTCTCTCTCTCTCTCTCTCTCGTTTGACAGTCACAAGTCTAGCTCAGCCCAATCCGTTAGGTGAGAGGGAAAACGGTAGCTGGTGAGATCACGTTGCTAGCTCCGAATCTTGGCTCTGTAAATGCGGTTTTAGGTCCATGTTTACCCATTTCTTTTGCACCCCGATTATTATTATCCAGGGCAGGTTAACCTTTACTCTTGTCGCCGACTGCTTGTTTACTAAGCATCTATTAACATGGCACTTCCTTTGACGGCGTTCATCGAAAGTATCAATGCTTAATCTAAGTTTTATTTTTACTTGAACCTGTCAACACAAGTGACAGAACTGTAGTTGATCAGACTGAGCTTTCCTGCACGTTCATTCTGAATTTTGTAGAGAGAAACCTATTGGTGAGTTTCTCTTGTCTCCGATCGATCTGTTTGGTACATGGTGACATCCAATGTCACCGGTCCGTCTCGTCTGACACGAAATCTCACCAGATGATTGTGTCATATTTATATACCAACAGGGTTCTGAGAAGGGTCAAGGAATTAGATCTCTTCTGCCGAAGGTTTCTTGTTCAGAGCAAGTGACCTGATCCACACACGCAGGCATGCTGCCTCACTTTGACCAGGGTCAGAGAGTTTGCATGCATGCATTTTGGTCAAACAGATGACATATATAGCCCTCGCTGAAACAGTGTGTCTGTATCGAAGTAGGACCACACATCTGGAGAGAGCTGTGCAAGCAGTGCTGTGTCGTTGTTAACTGCAGCTTAAGGTACATCGATCGATCTGATACACAAGGGAGATCAGGATTCAGGAGGAGGATGGAGCATGCACACCAAAATAACCTGGATCATTAAAACACATCATGTTTAGAAGTAGAACAATAGGATGATGAAACAGGCTTACATCAATTAGAAACCAGAAAGTGACGAACAGAAGCAGAGAAATCGCGAGGAATTGCCAAGCATGTGAACCTTCCACGCCTTTCCTACTAGCACTTGCTGGTGATGCGTGGGTCAAGTCAACGATGCCTTGAGCTCGCTAAGGATAAGAAATGAGAAACATGTAAGCCTGCAAGAAGGAACGTTTTTCATGCGAATGGTGTCAGTTAAGTTAGATTCCCATGGATGCTTTCGGGTAGCTACCGACAAGATTATACGAGATTAGTCTCTGGTCCTGCCCACCAAACATGCGATGACCAAAACACGAGCCTGTTGATTTGTTCTAGTTTTGACAGGTAACTACAGAATACAGGAATGGCAAACATTAAATTATTTATTTAGATACGGTGAGCGCATTAAAGAATTGGCACCTCAAAGATTCAGTAAAAGGCACACCGATCTCTTAGAAGTGTGATCTTCACTTTACAGAAGCCTTTCATCATGCCATTCGGTTGTTGGAGACTGACACAGTCGTTGGAAGAAAAAAAAAAGGTTATGCATACAAGCTAGATCATGAGACACTGCTTTATTCTTCTAAGAAAAAGGCCTGAATTCATGCAAGGAGGACCTCGTGCTAGCTCAATCTAAGAAAAGCACGAGAGGGATATAAAATTTCGGAATTGAGATGCAAGACTGCCTGCTACTGTCAAAAGACGGAAGATAGGTTTACTCAGTAAAGAAGATAATGTCAAAAGATATGAATAGATTCAAATCAAACAGTAACCACAGCTCACCAAGAGAGCGGACAGGTTCCTCACTTTCAGGTACAATCACTGTAGGTAACACTGTAAGAGCAATATCAGAAACCTTTCAATTTTATTTGCACAAAATTTATGTAGTAATGTCCTTCAAGACTTGCATGTCCTCTCCTCTTTACAAAGCAATTTCAATTTAAGATTCACCATATAGAAACTACAGGGCTTGATCACAAACTACAAGCACAATGTTAGCAATAATTTTACAAGCTGATAAGTCATAACAGACGGTTATTGTCCATGACTACCATTTACATCCCTTTGTATCCACTCATATACCTAAAAAGAAGAACAAACTGTGCCTTATACATTAACGAAGCTGAAAAGATTGGCCTTCCATTGCGCCTTAAAAAAGAAGCGGCGTGAAGGTGAGTTAGTCATCGGTGGTTTTTGCTCTAATGCAACCACAAGGGGAGCTTCGCTTCTGTCTGCGACTGTCCCGCCGCCGGCCATAGAGATACTCTACAAGCTGCACTTTCGACCGCCGCTGCAAGGCTTTTGATGTCTTTCTGCTACTCTGCTCCTCCTCGTATTTCTGCAAAGCTTGCTGAACCTTCTGCATTTCAACCTCCAGCCTCCCGATCTTTTCTGACATCTTCCTTGCACGCTCCAAGATCTTACGCTGATGTCTGCTCCTCAAATCAATGTTGTCCCCATCAGGACCACTTGCAGATGTGAACTCCTCGGCCTTCTTGGATAGCTTACCGTTGGTATCGATCAACTGTATGATGGTATCCTCAGCTTCTCTTATTTGGTATCTGATGCTCTCAAGTTCGAGCTCTTCAGATGTTTCAGCATTCGTTTTAAGTTCTTGGAAAGTGGATTGGAGGGCATTGAGTCTCTGGGCGTCAGAAGATAACCTTTCTACAACCTTATTCTTCCACTCCTGGTGAGGCTCTGAGGTGATTGACCTGGGTAGCTCTTGCTTGTCGATGCTGAGCTCTTTCACAACCGTTAAATCGAAAGACACCTGTTTATTGTTGTCTCTCTCAAAAGACTCACATTGTGGTGGTCTGAAGTCATCAGTCATACGTCCATTGCTTGGTCCAACAATGCCCCGAAAGTTGACCACTTTGTCATCCACTGGTGCTACACTTTTCTTTTCTTGACCAAATGGAGTAGTTCTACGGCCTGAAGAAGTTTGGATGAGATCAAGTTGTATGTCTTTTAACATTTTCTCGTAATTCATTTCCATTATATCATCGTCCAACATCTCCTTGAGCTTCAGCACCTCAATCTGCTTCTTTGCTTCCTGTAAATTGGCACTGAAATCAAGCCTCTCTTGTTCAAGAAGGACACCAGTATCTGTGACCACCTTTTGGAGTGCTTTAATTGTTCCATGCAACTTCTGAAGCTCCATGTTCTTCACCATCCTCATTGCATTGTCATTATCACCCGTTCGTATGGTGTTCTTTAATGGCTGAGGCGACAATGCAATTTCCTGAACAAAGGAAAAAGTAGTAATGAGTTTAAGAGAAAAAAAGGTTGTGAAAAGTACAAAACCACAGTAGGGGCTTCCCCTAGTGTATTTCCCTCAAAAAAAGTTCAACTCTTGCTTCAAGTGAAGGTTGAGGAGAAATAGCTAACTTCACTGTGGTAAGTCATTGGAGAAGTACCAACTAGAATGGCAATATAATATCATTTGCCGATAATCCTTAGATCACGATTAAAAGATGAATAAGGGAATTAATACCTCCATTTGGAGCATATTTGGTTGCAAGCAATCATTGGCCAGGGACAAGGTTTGTTTCTCCAGGGTATTGACTTCAGTCTGCAATGATCCTAACACCGTGAAATCACCATTTAGATCCACCTTCAGTCTTCTGTTTTCAATCTCAACAGCATTTAATTTGTCCTTGAGCTCATCCACATAGGAGTTTCTTCTAGTGATTTCTTCCTTCAGCACCTCCTTCTGTACCATGGCACTTATCTCAAAACTCTCACAAGTTATGATGAGCTCAAGGACCTTCTCCTTGAACAGAGCTGCATTCATGATAGCCGTTTGCATATTAGCCAGCAATTTCGCAATCTCTTCATCACAAGATTTGATGTCAAACACAGTTCTCTCCTTGCTCCTAAGCATTTCCACTTCACTCTGTAACTTATGGACCTCCTCCTGTAGCATTTCATTTGATTCCTGAAAGTCAGCATCACCAACTTCTTTGTGTTGTTCCACCTCCAAAAGATCTTTCCATGGACGCCCTTTTTCTGCAGCAGTTTGCACAAGAGGTACACCATAAACACTCATGGTTCTGTTGAGTTCTTTACCAAGGTAATTGTTTTCAATTTCTAAGTTCTGAAGCTCCATGTTCTTCACCATCCTCATTGCATTGTCATTATCACCCGTTCGTATGGTGTTCTTTAATGGCTGAGGCGACAATGCAATTTCCTGAACAAAGGAAAAAGTAGTAATGAGTTTAAGAGAAAAAAAGGTTGTGAAAAGTACAAAACCACAGTAGGGGCTTCCCCTAGTGTATTTCCCTCAAAAAAAGTTCAACTCTTGCTTCAAGTGAAGGTTGAGGAGAAATAGCTAACTTCACTGTGGTAAGTCATTGGAGAAGTACCAACTAGAATGGCAATATAATATCATTTGCCGATAATCCTTAGATCACGATTAAAAGATGAATAAGGGAATTAATACCTCCATTTGGAGCATATTTGGTTGCAAGCAATCATTGGCCAGGGACAAGGTTTGTTTCTCCAGGGTATTGACTTCAGTCTGCAATGATCCTAACACCGTGAAATCACCATTTAGATCCACCTTCAGTCTTCTGTTTTCAATCTCAACAGCATTTAATTTGTCCTTGAGCTCATCCACATAGGAGTTTCTTCTAGTGATTTCTTCCTTCAGCACCTCCTTCTGTACCATGGCACTTATCTCAAAACTCTCACAAGTTATGATGAGCTCAAGGACCTTCTCCTTGAACAGAGCTGCATTCATGATAGCCGTTTGCATATTAGCCAGCAATTTCGCAATCTCTTCATCACAAGATTTGATGTCAAACACAGTTCTCTCCTTGCTCCTAAGCATTTCCACTTCGCTCTGTAACTTATGGACCTCCTCCTGTAGCATTTCATTTGATTCCTGAAAGTCAGCATCACCAACTTCTTTGTGTTGTTCCACCTCCAAAAGATCTTTCCATGGACGCCCTTTTTCTGCAGCAGTTTGCACAAGAGGTACACCATAAACACTCATGGTTCTGTCGAGTTCTTTACCAAGGTAATTGTTTTCAATTTCTAAGTTTCCAAGCTTCTTGTTCATCATCTTGATCTCCTGATAAAGTTCACTGCCTGCTATCTTCCTTGCACGCTCCAAGATTTTACGCTGATGTCTACTCCTCAAATCAATGTTGTCCCCATCAGGACCATCAGCAGATGTGAACTCCTCGGCCTTCTTGGATAGCTTACCGTTGGTATCGATCAACTGTATGATGGTATCCTCAGCTTCTCTTATTTGGTATCTGATGCTCTCAAGTTCGAGCTCTTCAGATGTTTCAGCATTCGTTTTAAGTTCTTGGAAAGTGGATTGGAGGGCATTGAGTCTCTGGGCGTCAGAAGATAACCTTTCTACAACCTTATTCTTCCACTCCTGGTGAGGCTCTGAGGTAATTGACCTGGGTAGCTCTTGCTTGTCGATGCTGAGCTCTTTCACAACAGTTAAATCGAAAGACACCTGTTTATTGTTGTCTCTCTCAAAAGACTCACATTGTGGTGGTCTGAAGTCATCAGTCATACGTCCATTGCTTGGTCCAACAATGCCCCGAAAGTTGACCACTTTGTCATCCACTGGTGCTACACTTTTCTTTTCTTGACCAAATGGAGTAGTTCTACGGCCTGAAGAAGTTTGGATGAGATCAAGTTGTATGTCTTTTAACATTTTCTCGTAATTCATTTCCATTATATCATCGTCCAACATCTCCTTGAGCTTCAGCACCTCAATCTGCTTCTTTGCTTCCTGTAAATTGGCACTGAAATCAAGCCTCTCTTGTTCAAGAAGGACACCAGTATCTGTGACCACCTTTTGGAGTGCTTTAATTGTTCCATGCAACTTCTGAAGCTCCATGTTCTTCACCATCCTCATTGCATTGTCATTATCACCCGTTCGTATGGTGTTCTTTAATGGCTGAGGCGACAATGCAATTTCCTGAACAAAGGAAAAAGTAGTAATGAGTTTAAGAGAAAAAAAGGTTGTGAAAAGTACAAAACCACAGTAGGGGCTTCCCCTAGTGTATTTCCCTCAAAAAAAGTTCAACTCTTGCTTCAAGTGAAGGTTGAGGAGAAATAGCTAACTTCACTGTGGTAAGTCATTGGAGAAGTACCAACTAGAATGGCAATATAATATCATTTGCCGATAATCCTTAGATCACGATTAAAAGATGAATAAGGGAATTAATACCTCCATTTGGAGCATATTTGGTTGCAAGCAATCATTGGCCAGGGACAAGGTTTGTTTCTCCAGGGCATTGACTTCAGTCTGCAATGATCCTAACACCGTGAAATCACCATTTAGATCCACCTTCAGTCTTCTGTTTTCAATCTCAACAGCATTTAATTTGTCCTTGAGCTCATCCACATAGGAGTTTCTTCTAGTGATTTCTTCCTTCAGCACCTCCTTCTGTACCATGGCACTTATCTCAAAACTCTCACAAGTTATGATGAGCTCAAGGACCTTCTCCTTGAACAGAGCTGCATTCATGATAGCCGTTTGCATATTAGCCAGCAATTTCGCAATCTCTTCATCACAAGATTTGATGTCAAACACAGTTCTCTCCTTGCTCCTAAGCATTTCCACTTCACTCTGTAACTTATGGACCTCCTCCTGTAGCATTTCATTTGATTCCTGAAAGTCAGCATCACCAACTTCTTTGTGTTGTTCCACCTCCAAAAGATCTCTCCATGGACGCCCTTTTTCTGCAGCAGTTTGCACAAGAGGTACACCATAAACACTCATGGTTCTGTCGAGTTCTTTACCAAGGTAATTGTTTTCAATTTCTAAGTTTCCAAGCTTCTTGTTCATCATCTTGATCTCCTGATAAAGTTCACTGCCTGCTGTTTGTAGACAGCCAAAATTATTATGCAAAGACTCCAGTTGCAACGTCCTCTCTTGATGAAGGCTTCTAAAGATGACACTCAGGATATCTTTGCTGACTGCTTCAGTAACAAGGTTGCTGAAATCCTGTTCAAACATCTTACGTTTCTCGATGGAGTCATTTAGTTCATTTGATATCAATGTGTTTGCTTGCAACAGCTTGGTGATCTCACTTTGCAATGATTTCCTAGACTCTTGCAGTTCTGACAGCCTTCCAACTAAGAATTTCGCCTCAGCCTTCAGCTCGTCCACTTTGTGGTTACGAACCTCCACCTGTTCCATGAACTCGTCACTTATCTTCACGAGTTCTTCCTTTTCTCTCTGCAGCTGGAGCAGTTTCTCGTTCTTTGCCTCCTGATCTTGTTTCAAGATGTTCCGCTCTGACCTCAAGTCAGCCACCTCTTGTCCAAAATGCTCCAGAAGTGTCACAACAAGTGATTTCTCAACAAGCTCATTCTGCTTCACATCCTGAGCATCAGATATAGTGTTCAATAGGCAGTTGATCTCACTCAAGATGAGCTGCACAATGATTTCAAGCTTCATTTGGTCTAAGGATTCATACTTTCGTTCCAAATGTAATACTCTCACCACTGAATCAATCCCTTCAGTCAGTTTCTGATTATACTGTGATAGGTTGTTCATTTTTCCCTCCTGGACCTTGCATATTACTTCCTTCTTTTGCAGTTGTGCTGTGATATCAGAATTAACTTGCAATATGTCATTCAAACACTGCTGCAAGACAAATATCTCTATCTGAGCTTTGACAATCTTAAGCTCCTCCTCTCCAAGCTGCACCTCTCTATTCCTGCCCTGCTCTAGCAATAGGCTAATATTCTTCTGTAGAGCATCAAATCTTGTGTTGCTTGACTGTGCAAGATCTTCATGCTCCTTCCTCTCCAGCCTGATCTGCTCCTGTAGCTTGATCACTTCATCAAGCACCATGTCTTTCTCCTTCTGCAGATCTGAGTGTCGCCTTTCCAGTTCTTTGTATTGCTTTTCCAAATTCAGAAGAGTGAAAGTGACGCTGTCTACCTGAAATAACAATGTTATTAATAATAAGGAAAAATCAATCTTTTCCTTATTTAGAGAACTGGAAAAAAGGTAATTTTCAGACAACGTACCTGGCAGACGAGAGTTCTCTTCTCAGATATTAGTATAGAATTCTGATTGCGGAGTGCCTCTGAAGATTCCTTCAGTTCTTTCAGCTTCCTCCTCAAACTCTCAAGCTCAGCATTAGCATCCGATAATGAATTTTCCAAAAAAACATTTTTCTCCAATAGCACCTCCATGGTCTGAGAAATAGCCTCAATCTGCGCGACAAGCATGGCTCGCTCAGACTCATGAGTGTGAATCTTGGATTTGAGGTCCATACATGATTCTTCTAGTGAAACCTTGTTCACCCTCAAACCCTCAATCTCGGTGGTTGCAGCTGACAAAGATTTCTCTAAATGAGCATTTGTCTCTGACATCCTCTCCAATCGTCTCAGGCTGTCAATATGCAGAAGTTCAATGCTCTCATGGTTCTTGATAATATCTTTCATCTCAACATTGCCATCTCTTAACTCTTGTGCAAGTGATTGTAGTGATTCCACATTTGAATTCACAGATTGTATTTGTTCCTTTATTGAAATGTGTTTCCTCTCCAAGTCACTCTTATCCTCTTTAAGGTTAGCAAGCTCATGTTGAAGTGCCTTCTTTTCCTCGACATGGCGATAAACCTGTTCCTCAAGTCTCTGTTGCGCATTCTTCATAGAAATTATCTCATTCTGCAAATGAATTATCACTGCCGAAAAAGAGTGACCTTGATCATTCAACTTTTGGTTGTCTTCCAGAATCTTTTCCAATTCTTTCTGAAGTACAGATTTGCTTGCTTCAATATCCTTTATCTTGCTTATGTCACTCTGCTTCTCAAGAGCCAAATGCCTCAGTTTGTCTTGTACCACCAATAATTGCTTCTCTAAAGAGAGCTGTGCCATTTCTGCTTGCATACACTTCAGATGCTCCTTTTCTGTAGAGATATTAAGCTTTTCCAACTCTGCTTGCTTCTCGTTAAGCTCGTCCTGCTTCTGTTTCAATAGAACTTTCATATTATCTAGTTCCAAGCGTAAGTCCTGGTTATCTCTTTCAAGCAGAAGGGAAAGTTCATCTGCTTTGTTAAAAGACTGTCGCCCAGATTGCATCTCCTCTTTCAGCCTGTTGAACTTCTCCTGGGTATGTAATATTTCAGACTTGAGGTTTTGTAATCTAGCAGTTGATTGTTGGCACAGTGAAACTGCAGCTTCCTTCTCTGCTTCTTGCTGTGCAAGGGATTCCTTGAGACGAAGGATCTCGCATTCAGCTTTGTTGCTCTGTTCTAAAATGGGTGAGATCCTGTTTTTGAGGTCTTGGTTTTCCTGCGACAAGCTTGCTAGTTCATTATGTAGCTTCTCGCAATCTTGGTCGTCTGCAAGAGCACATTTTTCTTGAAACAGATTTTATTTCCAGAATTAGTTGCATTTGAATTGCAATTTTGGAGGCTTACCTTTAGCATGCCTTCTTGAATCACTAGCATTGATGAAAGAGAGGAAATATTGATTCATATCTGGATTTTCCATGTCAGTTTCAATGGAAGCAGTGTCAGCTGGTAGGTCATCATCCAAGTCCATGAGAACCTGATCAGGAAATGCTTCTGCTATCTTTCGATGTGCCTGTCGGAGCTCCCCTGCTGCATGATCATACCTTTCTGCTAAAGCTCGGTATGCACGGTACAACTCCTCAAGTAAGGTCATCAGCTCAGGTCGCCTTCGGTAGTACATTTCTGCTCTTTTTGCAAATGATTCAGCATCTTCTTCAATGATCCTGATCATCAGCTTGATTTTGCTATCCATATCTGTATTTATCAAGAATTCAAGAAAATACATTCTTTAGGAACCAGAAAAACAAAAACAATGTTACCAGTTCTGAAATGAAGCATCTACCATGTCCAAGCTCAAACCATACTACCGATCAGTTCCCCAGATAAATCCATTCATTTTGACTATGTGTAAGGCAGGCAAACGCCATGTGAGACCAAGTGCTACATGCAGTACTAGCCCTTAAGTCTCGGTTATTTTTTTTGACATAAGGGTAAGAAAGTATACATAAATGCAGTGTACCGTCATATTGTGCATCACACTGCTCAACTGTACCAGTTCAATTTTAAGCCAAAAACTGTACCAATTCATTACAGCAGCCACTTCTGAAGCCTTAAACCAGGGCATCAGTACCTGCAGAATACTAAGGTACAGTACTGCGCCATATGCCAGTATTAACATATCCGTGAGGTTCCTTGATATTCTTATGACTTTTATACATACGCCATCATAGTGCAAGTCATTTTCAGATCTACCATGTAGAATCTCTAAAAGTTATATTTGCTCATTCAAAAATGATAAATTATTTCTCACATTTGTCCTTTGAATCACATTTAATGATGCCAAATTGCCAATACCACAAAATGATTCAAGTTGCACATCACCAAAACAGAAAATCTGGAGAATCAAAAGCCAATAGCAGGTCATAATTGACAGCAATTTCCAACGTAAGAACAATACATGAATACTAAGTTCCTAAAGGAATTTCAGCAAATACTTGGAAATTTGGCATAATTGACAGCAATTTACCTGAAAGATTTTCCTTTAGCCATTTAGAGTTCTTTGGGCAGATATGACTGTCCCACCACCATGAGTATTTGCGCCTTATATTGGTCGGCGATGTTGTTGCCATTTTGCCAGCAAAGTAACGAGGAGATATGTCACAGTTTGATTCTCTGTAATCCCACGACCAGTGAAGTGCAACAGGAACAATATGTAATCACAATCTAACACCAGCCAATTACCTGCAATATAAAAGAAATCCTCAACTTCTGAATATCAGGCAGAAAACTATGCATATTTAGCACAGAAAGCAACAAAAAGTACAGAAATTATCATTCTATCATATTTTTTATTGATTCACTTATATGCAGTAAGCATATGGCTGAAAAATCAGTACTGCAAATTTACAATTTCTTCTTATCTAGTAACCACTAGCCAGCCAAGACACCCTAGTGCATATCAGTATCATCTAATTTTTGTCTACAGCCATTCAGTTCCAATTATGAACATGAGTTCTGTTATTGCCTCCCCCTTTGGAGGAATGGAGAGTGAATAGTGAAAAGCATACATCCATGAATCAGAGGAGAGAAACTACAAGCATCACATACGATTCACCACTGTTTCTATCACAGAATCTGAGGGGTGCTGTATTTCAGTATCGAATGAACTCTAAAAAACAATCATTTTAAGGATGATCAATCAGCAGAGATAGAGAAGACAAGGATTGGAAAAGAAAGAATTAAAAGAAAAGAAGAATCAGAAATTTATTCAAACAGTGAAAGAGAAGCAAACCAAAACAGTACCATAAGTAGGCTGTTCCAGAAGTTAAGGATATCAGAAACTCAAGTTCGTCACCGATTTCCCGAAAAAACAATCAATTGTTGTGAACAAGAACAAAACAAGAGCATATGGAGGTTGCTTGTAGCACTAGGACGTGGAGCATCGAGCAACAATAATAAAGGAATGACAGGGAAAAGGGTGGGCAGTGACAAGAAAACCCACCAACCCAAAATAAAAGACGCCCCCAACCACTTTGCAGCCCCCAAACGCCCCACAAAATGCAGGCGGAATTCCAGACCAACAAGAAATAAACCACATTAATTGCTGGAAACTATACATATGTTGATCAAACCGGAAAGAGAAAGGAGCATCCTTTGATAAGTCCCGAAACCAGGAACTGGAAACTTATCACGGAACTGTGATCCTAAAACTAAAAGCATGGAAGGAAAAGGCCGGAAGCCACTGAATTCAGTGTGATGATTTACCATGCGCAGTCTTTGTTGATAACCAATTGGCTGGGGAAGCTATGAGCACAGTAATGATGAGGAAAAAGGCCCCGAAAAGACCTGCAAAGAGCAATCTTGCAGCAGCAAAGGGAGGGGAACACCATCAGCAAAAATCATGAGGAGAGGAAGAGGGAAATTTTAAACAAAACGGAATAAAAAAAACATGATCATACACACCATAAACAAGACGAAATCAAGGGGGAGACAATTTTGCAGTGAGACTGGCGGCGGCAGCTGCAACCCAAAGAGAGATCCAGCTGCTCCCAGTCCCACAGCTACGGCGCCATCTCCCACCCGCGCCGCCGACGAAGCTCACACCAACACAACAACAGCGCACGCAATCGCGGTGCAGCTATATACCAGCATTCACCAATCCTCCTTTCCCCCGCGGATCTCTCCCTGCTTCCCACACGGAGCGGAGCAAACGCGGCGGCAGCGGAAGAAGCTGCGGCAAGTGTGAGAAATGCGAACCCGTTGGGGATCGGATCACAGAGAAGAGGAGGGACGGCCCGTGGGTGATGGCGATTTAATCGTCGGGTTGTTCACCCGTATTCAATCCGGGAAGCAAGGACAGGGTTCAGGGGGCGCGCAAGGCTCGAGCTCGACCGCGCCCGACGAGAGAAAAAAAGATTATGCTTTTTGGTGCGCCTGAGGAGCCGGGGTTCTTGGCTGGACTTGGTTGGCGCCGCGGCCAGCGTTGTTCTTGTCCCTGCCTGCTGCGTGCGTGGGGTTGGGTACCGACGGCGACGGGCGGCGGGCGCGAGCGCGGAGTGTGAACCTGACGAAGCGCGCTCGCTTCGCTTCCTCCAGGTGGGTGGGGGATTCGCATGTGCGCCCTTGGAAAACGTTGCGCGATTGCCCGTGAAAATGCGCGACCGAATGATGGTGCGTGAGCGCGAGGGTGATTGGGATCTTTTTGGCTGGTTCGTGGCTTGTGGCGAGTAGCATATGTTTATGGAGATCACTGTGCCTGGGGTTCATCATTCCTGTGGGGGCTGACCAACTCCTCGTGCTTGTTTGTAGATTTTCCAACAGAAGAAGAAATTGTATAATGCAGATGTATGCAGATACTATCATCTACGACTCCACCCACTGTATGATCAATCTAGCTGTCTCGCCTTGTCTTGGTCCTTGACCTTACGCTGTCAGCATTCTGAAAGAATGGCACATGTACTATTCTCTGCAACTAACTATTTTCTGCAAGATCTTATGAACAGTGCACGGCACCGCCGGCTTCTTTTTTCGCCTCACCTCATGTGTCATGTGGGTACCAGTACACTTCCTACAATTAGCTCAGTAGCAGTACCAGAAAATCGTGGCAATTATTCGCCGCGTAGTGGTAGGTTTACGTGCCCTGAAGCAATAATCATCCTCGTATATATAGTTATGGTCACCTGTCCTGTTCCTGTAATCCTGCGTCCTGTCAAGAAACAATGCGATTACCTGCTCATGGAGTAAACTTTGGTTTCAGGGGTCGATCCCAAGCAATGGCTACGTAGGTTGCTTCGCCTGTAATTCATGACAACTGCCATATTTAGTAGTAATACTTTTTACCTCCTCCATGATTTGATTTCTCAAACGGCAGTTTATACTACAAGGAAGATTTGATCTACGCTTTTGTTACAGCGACAAGACAACCAGAACACTTTCGAGCGATGCGAAATGCAAACCTATTTGGTCGAAGAAACTTCACTCGACAGCGTATCTGCGTGGTAGTAGTGCTAGCTCTGTATAGACATGTAGGAGTAGTATGGCAGTGATCATAGCATCTCAGGACAGAGAAGTTGTTGTACGTCCAAATCGCATGCTTATGTAGGGGGCAGTACTCGTGGTACTAACACTAATGATTTCGTTGGCAGGCAGATTTTCATTTCTGGATACGGCCCGTCCTGTCATCTGAAATAAAACTCGTCGCTTCCTCCAGGTGGGTGGGGGATTCGCATGTGCGCCCTTGGAAAACGTTGCGCGATTGCCCGTGAAAATGCGCGACCGAATGATGGTGCGTGAGCGCGAGGGTGATTGGGATCTTTTTGGCTGGTTCGTGGCTTGTGGCGAGTAGCATATGTTTATGGAGATCACTGTGCCTGGGGTTCATCATTCCTGTGGGGGCTGACCAACTCCTCGTGCTTGTTTGTAGATTTTCCAACAGAAGAAGAAATTGTATAATGCAGATGTATGCAGATACTATCATCTACGACTCCACCCACTGTATGATCAATCTAGCTGTCTCGCCTTGTCTTGGTCCTTGACCTTACGCTGTCAGCATTCTGAAAGAATGGCACATGTACTATTCTCTGCAACTAACTATTTTCTGCAAGATCTTATGAACAGTGCACGGCACCGCCGGCTTCTTTTTTCGCCTCACCTCATGTGTCATGTGGGTACCAGTACACTTCCTACAATTAGCTCAGTAGCAGTACCAGAAAATCGTGGCAATTATTCGCCGCGTAGTGGTAGGTTTACGTGCCCTGAAGCAATAATCATCCTCGTATATATAGTTATGGTCACCTGTCCTGTTCCTGTAATCCTGCGTCCTGTCAAGAAACAATGCGATTACCTGCTCATGGAGTAAACTTTGGTTTCAGGGGTCGATCCCAAGCAATGGCTACGTAGGTTGCTTCGCCTGTAATTCATGACAACTGCCATATTTAGTAGTAATACTTTTTACCTCCTCCATGATTTGATTTCTCAAACGGCAGTTTATACTACAAGGAAGATTTGATCTACGCTTTTGTTACAGCGACAAGACAACCAGAACACTTTCGAGCGATGCGAAATGCAAACCTATTTGGTCGAAGAAACTTCACTCGACAGCGTATCTGCGTGGTAGTAGTGCTAGCTCTGTATAGACATGTAGGAGTAGTATGGCAGTGATCATAGCATCTCAGGACAGAGAAGTTGTTGTACGTCCAAATCGCATGCTTATGTAGGGGGCAGTACTCGTGGTACTAACACTAATGATTTCGTTGGCAGGCAGATTTTCATTTCTGGATACGGCCCGTCCTGTCATCTGAAATAAAACTCGGTGAAATTTTTCTTCACAAATAACGTGCAGTAAGCAGATCCTAGTGCCGGTGGCACGTTTATTTGCCCCCTCTTCTTTTTTTTTTAAACAGAGCCTAGTTTATTGGTGTCATTTTAGAGAGGGTTGGAGCTCAGCGATCCCCATGTAGTCTGTAAAATTAATGTGCTTGACTAACTAAGCGTGGTAAGACGTAGCCTCTATCGGCAATCCTGTTGAGAAAATTTGAGCAAATTGGCTAAAGCAAGCATCCTTGTCTTTCCGACTTACAAAATTTAAAAATAAAAGAGAACCAAGGAGCTAAACATCTTTGTCCCACTTGCTTTTCAGCTTACTCATCATGGTTCCATTGATGTATTATCCGATCACCGACAGGTTTGCAGTGCAGCTAGTCCAGAAGGGCGCAAACACAGCACTGAACTCTTCTGATGGAAATATAGTAGCACGGTTGGGATGGTTGGTGGATGATAATAAGATGGATGGATTAGTTAATGATAGCCGTTCTTTTTGTTAGTAAAGGGGGGAAAAAGAAGAGAATATGTTTTTTAGTAAAACAAAAAGAGAATATACTTATTGGAGTGGGGAGAAAAGAACTTGCCCGGGCCAGTTTGGCATTCAGGTTCTCCAAATCCTTCTCATGATCGACAGGACACGATTATATGCTGAAATGGTTGTATAATGGAGACCCAGGCGTAAATTATTACTGAATAAAGTCGTCAGATATAGATATGCCATTTTGGAATTAATCTTTCCACATCTTCCCTTTTGCTTATACATTGTTTTATTCATTAAGAGGTCACACAGCCAACAGAAGCTGAGGAGATTGCTTCGCTTGGGAGCTGGAGCATGATGACCTTTCTCTACTCCATTCCGGTACAGTGTCAAGGCCTTGCTGTTGAATGCTTATTCGCGTCATGGACGGCTAAAGGACGGCTAAAGGACGGCAGAGTAGTCTGGGGATGGCTCGCCCTCCTAATGTTCCTGATCGATGAATTGTTTTCCGTTTCTGTCGTCCTTCTGGAGGCAACCAAACTACTCTGCGGAGCACAACTTATATATGGTAAACTCATGTTTCAATTGCAAGCAAGAGAGGCTCGATCGCTTTCAGAAGCACACGAGCTACTTCGTTGATCTGGCTACCACCTAGCTGTCTTTGGCTTGGCTTCTCGGCTAATTCAGATTCAGAAAAGGTGGCGGGTGGAGCCTTTTCGATCGCTCTGGCACCTCATGAGGGCGCCACGTCCTCGTCTTCCAACGGCTGTTAACTGCCGGTTTTCTGTAGCTGATGACACGTCCCATTCATCAGATTTTGCAGGCTTCGAGCAGCCGCGCACCACAATGAAAAATGGTGCCGCGTGTTTGATTTCAGTAAAATGCTCCTCTGTTTCGGCCCGAGGACCACCCTGAATCATGCTAGGCATTCTTTATTTTACGCTGAAGCATACTAATGAAGTGGAAATAGCACAATGAATATACTTCTCCTCAATGTACCAAAAACTTGGCAAATCAACACATCCGGACACATCACCGCCTCCCCAAACCTTCTTGTGTGTGATTTTTTTTTTTGAGCGGTTATTGTGTGTGATTTTGGTGATATGAAGAAAGATGGGAGCAAAGAGAAACGAGACAAGAGATATGAAAATGATGTGGCAGTCCACGTAGAAACACAACATTCAATATGTCATCAGAACAATTTAGCAAAACTTGTGCAAGGGAAGGTGAGGCTCGAGCCGCTATTATCATGAAATTAAATAGGCGAAAAAAAGAAAAACAAATGCTAAAGTTCCTCGAATTGCGGTGGCCGGTGGCTGACATTTTGAAAACACGACCTTGTGATAAATTTATAGGTCTACATTTGGGAAAAATATTGGGAGGTTGACTACCCAATTGTTTCTCCACGGGGACAAGAGCGGTGATCTTTTTTTTTTTGTGATTAGGGAACAAGAGTGGCGATGACATAAGGATTGAGATGTTATTCAATAGAGAGTTTGTGAAGAATGATGAATCAAATTTATCGGCATGAATGCTCATTTATAGATGACGAAGGAGTGACCAAAAGTCACTCTCGCCCTTGGATATTTCCACATATAAAAGCATTGTCATGAAAAAAAAGCCGAGGGCATTTGAATAGGTACATTTGTACATACTATAGCATGATCATCAACTATACAAATACTCTGCTGTACTTATTTCAACTTTTATATGAACACATATTGCATATTGCTGTAAGTCAACTTCACTAACAGCCTGTGCGTAGAGGAGGAATTCTCCCACAATACGGTGTGTAGGTGTTCATTCTAGTCTTAGTTCGATATTGTATCTTTGAAAGAACAGCGTCTATACTGCTTGGCAGTTCATCGTCGTCTTCTCTTCTCTTACTGTAATCGGGTACGTTCTGGACCATTTTCTCAGAACAATACGTTGCGATCAATACTCCATCAATTCATGCATATACTGTACCACATAGCCTCATAATCCCATTTATTTCGTGGCGTTGCTCCGGCGACTGATACCCGTATAGGTGAGCAATCAGTGACTGATGGAGATGCGCTTGGTTGGTGGTTGTGCGTGGGTGGCGAGGTTAGTGGCGTCCGGTTTAGCAGCTGCCAACGCTGGTTAATTTGTCCCGATCACCCGATCCCACCTGGCCCATCAGAGTCCCAATCGGCTGGAGGCTCTGTTTTGTCGGTGCAGGATCGCTGCCTTCCTCGTCCTGAACCGCACGTCAAATTCAGCACGTGCAAGCGCGAGCAATTCGCCGATTTTGTTTTTCTTCCCTGCTTGAACAGGACTGCATAATAAGACCAGACCAGCAGTGCGAGTTTGCAGGAGACACTAGGTGGACGGTGACCATGCCGACGGCCACCGTCGCTTGCTTGCTTCATGGCTGGCCACAGGTTGCTTTGATCAGTATTTTTGATCCAACGATCATCCGGTGGCTAGCTGTCCATGTATGTGCCGATGATCTGTCGACGTTGGGCAGGCCAACACGCTCGATAATTGGCACTTTCGTCTGAGAAAGCAACCGCAGATTGATTGATCGAGATAGAGATTTAGACAGGGGAGAGGAGGCGGAGTGACGTCTTTAAGTTTGGCGTCGCTCTTTGGTTTTCGCCGGCCTTGAATTTAAACATCAGTGCACTGGTGCCGTTCACTGGGCCTAATCAATGAGATGGGCCGAATCTCGAACGGCCCATTCATCTTCATCATCATCATCATTACGGTAGGAATTATGCACTGTTGCAACACATTGAACACTTGAACTCAACGCGCCTCGTCTCTCTCCTGCCGTTGGTGCGCTCCGTATGGCCGTGATCGTGCACCTCTGCAGCGTCAGGGAGACACGCTGGACAATGGACATGCCCGACGACGCGCTATGCCTGATGTAAAGCTTCGACTTGCCTTCCCACTCGTAACGTGGCACATCAGGCGGCCGTTCGTCAAAGGCGGCCGACTGGTCGAACGCCGAAGCGGCGACCGACCGCC